>JBCFYV010000926.1:0-163160 GCA_039000515.1 Timema cristinae | reverse complement strand
ATAAATCATTTTGTTTAAATTAGCTGTCAGTTTTCCTCTAAGATAGGCCAACTTTTAAATGTAGGCCAAAGCATTACCTTACTATTTTTGGCATTGCAAAATATTAACTGTTTTAATAATGGGTTTGGTTCATTCACAGTGCATATTGGCTTGGGTGCCGCTAAATTTGTTGTGGCCACCTGGCTTGAGGATCTGCTGCTGCTGCTGCTGGGTGTAATATCTGTACCCTAGTCAACACATTATTTACTATGTTATTAAGCTTATATCATGCACTTGTCATGCCAATTTTATTAGAGTTAAAACTTAACAATCCAAAAGCGGAAAGACCTGTGATGCCAGTACTAGATCCCGGCCAACCACAGCAATCACTTTTCTATCAAGGTCGCTGAGTTTATCTTCCACATTGGGGTTGCCTGTCTGCCTATGAGCTGCATTAATAGCTGCAGCTCTACCCCTTGCGTTTCTCTTTAGATCACGCCACACCTAAAAAAATTAATTTATTTAATGAAGGTATCACTTTTTACATAGTTTCTAAATTTTCTGTGTTTACATTTATGTGTGTATATTTGGTATGTATTTACTCTAAAATAATAATTGTTTTATTTACCTGTAAAAAAGTGATTGAATTATTATTATTATTATTATTATTATTATTATTAGCACCGCGTCTTACTACCCGTTCGGGTTATACGCACTTACGCTAATGTGTAATGGTAGGGTGATTGTGAGATGAAATGAAGGACCTCAGTTTAACGTAGAATCCGAACCACGGTGGCGACCTGGAAAAATTGAAATTGAAATGACGCCAAAAAAGGAATTTTGAATAATTAATTTTAACAGAAAGCGAAGTTAAAGTTGCCAGAAAATAATTTAGATCTTACATTATAATATGAATGAAGCCGGAGCTTCTCCTTCTCCTAGTACGGTTAAGGCCCAATTGTATCGATAGTAGGCTCAGATGCCCGTATAAATACAATCAGCCACAGAGGGGGGAAAGACGGGAGACATAGAGGGGAAAACATTCAGGATCGCTAGGGAACATATTGCGCATGCCTAAGACGAACTTCGGGGAAGTTCGTGGCCGGTCGGGAATCTTCCCGATGTGGATATCCGCATTGCGTCAGTCAGTCCACTTTACGGGCATAGCTGATTTGCGTCTCATTCTTCAAGTTAGTATTAGTTTTGTTTCGGTCCCGCGAAGTTACGTCCGACTTGTGTCTATCTTGCATGGAGCCTCGGGCAGTGGGCAAACGGGGTAAGTCAGCGCCTTGTTGTTGTTTAGAGTCTATGGTACACCAACGATGCTACAGAACATACACGAAATAATATAGACGGTTAGGGAAAAAGGAACATCACACCCACAGAGCATTACAGCAATTTCCAAATTAAAAAACTTCCGTCATATATGAGTTAAGTATTTATACATATATATGTATAAATTATATAAGTGTATTATATATTCACAGTATATATGTTGTAGGCTAATTGGAAAATCCGGCTTATTGCAAAGTGCCCTCAACTTACAATGAGCCAGGTTAATTGTAAAATAATATTATATTTGCTTGGTTATTATCGGATCATATTAACAAATTTAATGTTATTTTATTTTAACACTCACTTTATTCGATGCAAGATACGTGTTGTAAGGGTATGATCGAAAATGTTCCAGCAAAAGCAATGTTTCTCCAGATAGTTTATTCCATTATCGATAAAAAAATCTTTCACAAATTGACATTTTTTCTCTGCATTTTATGACAACGGCGTTGTTAACATATTTGATAGTTTAACTGTACAACATTATCAGGGGTGGCACAATCTATTCTTTCTAACTTATATCCACACTATTTTGAAGTAGTTTTTCACAAAGTTCAACATGGTGGTGAGGGGGGCAGATTGTGGTGTATTTGCGATCGCATTCAACCGTAGCCCCGACCACGAAGAGTTCGTTTATAACAAAATGAGGCCACATTTATGTCAAATGCTGAATTCCGGTAAAGTTAGACCATTGACAATAGAATCAACACTAGTAAAACAACTAAACCTATTACACCTTCCTCTTCATTTAATGTAATCACATTTGATGATTTGAGTCCAGTATGACCAAAACTAACAGTCCCAACATTATAAAACCCAGTAGCATGGTGTACACCAAAACAATCAACTCCCATTTCCAGCTCAGACACAAAGAAGCCTTAAATCAATAATTATAATATGCAAAATCTTACTTCCGACACACATAGTACAGAGTCCATAAAACAAGATACTTTCCGAGCAAAAAAACACATTTTGCAACGTTGACACAGCTTTGATCACCGAGGATGCAAATATAACAAATCAAAGTAAAGATTTTATCTTAAGCACAACACACTCACCGCATCAATATACCTCGAATAATAATATCCCGTCGGAGGTTTCTTCTAGACATTTACCCGCAGGTAGGAAAAACCGAAACCATTTCATCAAAAATGTAATCATTAAAACATTTAATCGATGCTATATGTCTTGTGCTGACGGAAAGATGCCCGGGATGACGAACAGCAGTGCTTTATTTAAAGAGTTGGGTTTGAAACAAACTCCAAAAAATAAAAAATGTATTTTAACTTTGATAAGTAGGTATCTAAAGGAAAAGAAAACACATATTCCTCAAGCGATTCCCATTAATACAAAAAACCGAATAGGTTCTGAGCCTAATTTAAATGATAAATCATCTCCCGCCAAACAAACATAAAACGGCATTGTCGTCCTCGATTATAATAGTATTGAAGGTGATCGTAGCCTGTATCTAAACGATTTACCGCCTATTGAAAATGAATTTTCGTCACAAGAAGACACTGATCGGAAAATGGGCAGGATAATAAGAGTGCAGCTTCAGATTGAAACTGTCATTTAGCTAGGGGGTCAGTTAATAATTATAACCCCTTAGAGCAATAATCATAATGCAACCGGGTAATAAAGGTATTTAATATGTTAATGTTATACATATTGTAATAGTAACGCAATACAAAAAAGGTGTAACTAAGTAGTGTTGGACTATATATTTAAAGTAAAGCTTAAATCATACTGACTATAGTCATTTGAGAACTGCGTGATATAATTGCTTTCTACGCATTTCCTTAGTCAGAGCTGATATTGTGAGTCCTTAAGTCCAAAGTAAGCAAACTGTGGAAATAACCTCACTCACACTTCACCTCCACGAAATGTTGGTTGCACCATTTGTACTGTGTAGCTAGAAACTTCCACAGATAAACAGGAGAGGTATCTGAGAATCGGGGCTCGGCTCGGCTCAGCTCAGCTCTTCGGTAATAACTGTAATACTGAATGTATGTAGAAGTAAGTTCTGGATTACTCTTCATGTGAACCAAGAACTTGTAATATACTTTTGTTATTATTTAATGTAAGTGAAAGAACATAAGTCTTCATCATCAACAGCATCTGATTATTTCTTTGAGTCTAGAGGTTCCTATGAAGGATTTGGAGTTGAAACGAACCTATGTGCTAACCAATCCCTATATTCTGTCTATCAAGAATTTTAAATTGTGTTATGTATGATGTTAAATTGGTTGCATGAATTTTAATAGGTCGCAGAAAGCGAGGTATTCAAAATGGCCCAAGAAAGTAATGATTTCTGTCCTATAAGTGAAGCTCTCAAACTAATTCCGAAATCATTTAGTGGAGATGTTTCATTCAAGGGCTATGTAACGTATGAGATCAAACGATAGTAAGGATTAGAAATACTGACGTAAGTAGTTTGAGATCAACAGTAGAGATTGCTTTGGAAGAAGAGAGTAATATCATATCACAGAGAGAAAAAGGTTCCAGCGAAAATAAACCACTTATACTGGATAGTAAAAGGGCAGAAGTAAAGTGTGCGAATTGTCACATAATAGGATATCACACATATCGCTGTTATCTGAAGAAACAGGCAAAGCAGGAGTAAAAAACGTGAACCGCGAGAAGTTCACATGGGTTTACAAAGGGTCTGGTACCTTTGCAGGGAACCCGGTCATTTTAAGCGGGATTGACTAATAAATAGGAGATGGAAAAGAAAATTTTCAAATAGTCCTTTGCAGGGGGAGAGAAACTTTTGAGGAGGCAGGGTAGGCAACCAACCGTGACCTCCGGTCCGAGAAGCGACGGTTGCGATAACCCAAGAGAGAAAGTAAATTATAGTGGATACGAACAAGGTATAGTTCGACCACCAAATCATTTTGTAGTTGGTATCAGTACAGTATAAACATGTACAGAGGGAGTGACACCCTATTTAATATATACCGGATTAGAGATAAGTCTGAAAAAGAAGAGGTGTTTAGTGGATTATGTTCTCAATGAAATAAACACTAGGGAAGCAGCTAGCGTTTATGGCATTACAAACAATGTAATCTGGACGCAAGGGAACGTTACCTTGCATATGAGGTTAGGGAACGATGTATATGAGCATGTGTCATGTAGCGGAAAACCTCCGTTATGAAAGAATATTAGGCAAATATATTTGGAGTAAATTTTTAGCCTTAATTGATTTTAAGAGAAGGGATGTCAGATTAGGCCAGCATGTACTGCCTAATTTGGATAAGAGTCAAAGTGTCACTAGTAAAGTGTACATATCACCTCGAAGGGAAAAGATAGTTAAATTAGTTGTTGAGGAAGAAGGATTAGGCATAGTTCCTAAAGGTTCTCTAGTACCATGAGTGTACTTGGCGGAAGCTCTCACAAACGCTAGAAATGGAGTGTGCGTGAGTAGTGTGTTGAATGCAACAGAAAAAGCTGTTGAAATCGAGTTGCCCAAAGTAAAATTAGAAAGGGTTAACCTAGTGGGAAATACGTGTTTTGTAAAGGATAAAACACAAGTAAGAAATATAAAAGGAATATTAGTCGGGAAAATAAAGCTAGGATATTTAAATACTGAAAGGATAAAAAGCATTGAGAAAATATGTTATGATTATAATGATATATTCTATCTAAAAGGGGATCATATTAAAGGAACGACGATCATCGAACACGCGATACCGTTAAGTAAAGATACAAACCCGATAAATCAGAAACCGTAGAGGCGTTGAAGTATATACTATAATAGAAGTATCGAAGAATAAAGAAAAACTCTACGCGGCTCATCCAAAATTATTTCACTAGTTATTATTATTATTAGCACCGCGTCTTACTACCCGTTCGGGTTATACGCACTTACGCTAATCTATAATGGTAGGGTGATTGTGAGATGAGATGGAGGACCTAGAGTTTAACGTGGAATCCGAACCACGGTGGAGGCCTGGCATTCCCCGCATTCACAAGATGTCTTGTCAGAGGTGAAGGAAGGGTTTGGTAATCAGATAAATCTTTGCCGAGACCGAGGATCGAACCCGGCCGCCAGCACAAAAGTCTGACACCTTACCCTTAGACCGCCAGGTCACCTATTTCACTAGTTAGGGTGACCTGGTGGTCTAGGGGTAAGGTGGTTGGGGGTCTGAGGTTCAATCTCCGGTCCCGGCACAGATTTATCTGATTACCAAACCCTTCCTTCACCTCTGACAAGAAATGTATTAATCACAACTTGTTAATGTGGGGAATGCCAGGCCTCCACCGTGGTTCGGATTCCACGTTGAACTGTAAGGGTACGGCCAAACTGAGCGAGCGAGCGACTAAAATATAAAATAGAACACATTGGTTGTAATGGGAGGTGGCCACACTGGAGCGCGCGCGCTCGACCCGGTACAGTCTAGTTTACAGGCGCTAGGCAATATTATTGTATGTTGGTTCATTGAGTGCTGGGGAAACTTATCATTTTGACATGATATTTGACTTTTTTCTATCAGTGATAGGTTTAACACACTTGCTATTAATTGCCTAATTTAATTGGTAAGACCATAAATAATATAATGTATATATTTAAACCCGATATGTTAAAATACTTCAATATAATAATCAAAGTAGGCCTTTACAAATAAGAATCACCATTAGTTTGGAGAGAGTATAAAAAACCACAACAATAAATAAGTTTTAAAAATCACCTTCAGTTCACTGAGCCAAGATTCGAACCTTTGCCTCCTAGTCAAAAGCTATCGAGTGCAAAGCACCATTCCGCCACTGGTGCGGCTAATCTGATTTTAAAACACTTCAGTACAGTACCATACACATTTCTCAATTTATTAATTGGATGCACTCCTACTTTTTTCTTTTTTATAAATACACAATATTTTCTGTAAGAATTTTCGAGGAGCAGAGATGTACCAAGTGTCTTTGACAGACACATCTTCTCTAATGAACTAGGGTCTGCTAATTACGCGCGCGCGTGCTCGCTCGCTCGCCAGTTTGGCCACCCAGTCGCTTGCGCGCTTGGCAGTCTGGCCGAACCCTAAGTCCTCCATTTCATCTCGCAATAACCCTACCATTACAAATTAGCGTAAGTGCGTATAATCCGAACGGGTAGTAAGACGCGGTGCTAATAATAATATTTCACTAGTTATATATCTCGCCGTGAGAAAGCGCTAGTACGATAGTGGCGCATCCTGACGGCCAGTTATGGTAATGTTTGAATATTATTCTCCCTCTTTGTCTAAAAGAATAAATACTTCTCTTGTAAAAGAGGGGTGGTAAGAATTAGGGGGCTTGAAAGTTGTTAGAAAACTGACAAGGTCGGTTTTCTCAAGGTTTAAACTAAAGCCGCGTATACTTGGATCACAACTTGGACCAAGTTAGTTGCAACGGTTTATTGACTTGGATAGACAAGAAGACATCAAAAAGATGGAGGATTTGGTTTTAGAGGGTATCGGAGCGGTCACGGATATGCTCATACAAGAAGTTAAATTATTAAAAAACGTTCAGAAAAGAGAAAAAGGAGAGCCTGGGCCCCGAACTCGATACTTAGACGTGAGGCTCTTGGAGCGTCCACAAATTTCCTTCGCGAAGTACCGGTTGAGGATGAAGACACTTTCAAGAATCATCTACGATTAACGACTGTGCAATTTGATGAATTGCTAGTATTTGTAAAACAAAAAATTTAAAAACTTGACACTAACATCAGAGCTGCATTACCTGCAAGATTGAAATTGCAAATTGCTATTCGTTACTTGGCAAGTGGTTGTTTCCGAACGCTAAGAAAGTTTGTATCGAGTGCCGATATCTTATATATCGAAGTTCCTAACATTAGTGCTGGATTCAATTTTTGAAGCATTGGAAAATTACATTCGGGTAAGTTGAACATTCTTATTTTAAATGTTATTTTTTACTAACTTGTTTATTTTAAATTATTGAAAATATATAAAATGGGTCCTATATTGTTTAATCATGTTTGAAACCAACAATACTGCGGATAGCCACATTCAAAAGAGTTTTCATCAGCAGAATTTTCTGTTGGCAAATGATGGGTGCTGTGGAGTATCTCATTGTATTCAGACCCTGGTGTCAGATGTGTCACTAACGGACTAGGAGATGGTGTGTTTGATGGACTGGGTGACATTGAGGTGTGAATGTTGTCAAATCTCTGGTTATATGCGTCTTCCACTGGACTGGATGGCACATGATAAGGCTGATTACGACGCATGATGTTCAATCGTTTTTGTTGAATAATTCTCATTATTTCGAACTGGCACTCCAAAGCGTCAGCAAGTGGAATCTGTCTTAGTTGGCATGCTATCTTCTGTGCAATGTGTTAAATTCAGAGTATTTATTGTTAGTTCAATGTGTTCAGGGATCTCACTTCTATTACTATTATTTTTAGTTCTGAGAAAAAGGATTTTGTAGTCTTGAAACCGCTACATCCTGGTTTTGGAGGCCCAACATTTGCAATTGCAGTATGAGGTGTAATGTTGTTACCAGAATCGTCAATAGGCTCTCCTGAACTTTCAGTCACAGTGATTGGACAAGATGATTCAGCATTGAGTGATATGACATCAGAGTCCACAGTGTGAGAGTTGATAGTATCATCTTCTGTATATATACATATATATACATATATATACATGTACATATATGTATATATATACATATGTATATACATGTATATATATACATATGTATATACATGTATATATATACATATGTATATACATGTATATATATACATATGTATATACATGTATATATATACATATGTATATACATGTATATACATGTATATACACATATATATGCATGCATATATATACATATACACATATATATACATGTATATATATATATGTATATATATATGTATATATATATATGTATATATATATGTGTGTATATATGTATATATGTGTATGTATATGTATTTTATATATATATATATATATATATATATATATATATATATATACATAGTCTTGACAAAAACGGACAAACCACGCGGTAACACCCAAGTTTGGGTTAAGGGAAAATGTTAAATTATTAAATAATATTACTGTCGCATTATGTGCCTAAAGAAGGTGTGGGTGTTTCCCTGGATCGTCTGACTATCTGCATCCTTGTCCGTTTAAAGGTATACATGGATGTTTCTGCCACGTGGTAGCTTGTGGAGTCATCTCAGGTTGAGTACAACCTACCAGGTACGAGTAGTACAAGACTATTATATTCCCTACAACGGTAGTACCGGCTAGTAGCCAATCATCAAGGACTTTGATCCACGGGGTAGTACGGCTGGATCGGTTCCCGGACTGGAGTAGTTGGCTGTACCGGCGTGGATCTGGGTTACACTGTAAATTAAACAACAGTGCCAACCTTGCACGCGAACGGACGAAAACCCTAATAATGAACTATGTCAGGGCTATAACAAAAGGTTAAAACATTTGGACAGAGTTAGTTGAGTTTGGTATTATACGGTTTTATTGAATATTGTGGTATATATTTGTATATATGTATATCAGGGTGTCTACTCAGTTGGAGGAACAAAAATTCGTGACTTTTTGTTGACCTTTTTTGACCACAAAATTCCTTCGGGGGCGTATAGACGCTGTGCAAAAAAAAAAAAATCCTTCGGTAAACGGTCGAACATTATATTGTACATCGGGCCTAGATATTGCAATAACTAACACAAGTAATAACTATTACTATAGCCATACCAACAAGAAAATTTACTTGTAATTAATGATGTTTGAATCTCACAGAAGCTGAAGTCTCAACAAACATAAAAATCTAATATTGTTCAAATTTGTCACATAATATTTAGTTTATACACAAAATCACAGCATACAGGATTTACATCTGCCTCAGTCGTTTCTTCTCCAAGTCTATTTCAGTTTGAAGAGCTGAAGCCTCTTCCTCAGCCTGTTGGAGAAGTTTTCTTTTCTTTGCCTCGAGTTTATTTACAGTTTCCAATGTTGTTTTTGATCTGTTAGCTTCTTCACTTTCTTTCTTCTTCATTTCTTCAATAGCTTCCCTCCTTTTAGAACTTGCTCGCCTAGCTGCATGCAGCATCCCACTTGTAAACTCCACATTCTTTATGCCACCTACCGACTGAACCGCTGAATATATGCTGCGTTGGGAGATTAGAGAACGCTCTTTCATATTTTCAACCAAACACTCCTTGTTTACTGAAAAACCTCTTTCGACAGCACTGTTTCCATGAAACATTGTAAATATCATCGTGCAAAATGACAGCAATGCCTTGCAAGCTTTTGCATTAATAAGGATGTTGAAGAGAAAAGAATCTAGTCTGTTTTCATTGAAATCAAATGTCTTCAGCTCATCTTGAACAGGAGACTGCTCACAGATTTCAAGGTAGTTTTTCCTTATATGTTCAGCTTCAATGTATGCAATGTGGTTGTTTGAAGTGAGTTGTTCGAGTGCTATGTTAACCCGTTGTACTCTTAGAGTGCCACTAGTCATTACTGCTGGTGAAAGGCATGAATAAACCTTTCACCATGCACTTTCGTAATGGAGACCTAGGCCCAATCAGTTTTTGAAACATTTCCACTAAGAAGTGTCTGCAATCTTTTCTAAAGAGTTGTACATCAAGTTCTTTCACATTTTTACTAAATTTCTTCGCACCAAAGCCTATGTCTACGTTCGAAAAGCTCAATAGATTTTCATTTTTGACATCAATTGCCAAGAGCTGTCCTGAGTTTTTCACATTTCTTATAACCTCTCTCTTAAGGACGCGAGCTGCAATGCTACGTGCCATTGAATACAGTTCGGCATGTACAAAGGGCAACATTGGATTGTCATTTTGAAATATTTTAAGATATGGTTCCACTTCTCCTGCTACTGACTGCAAGAAAAAGAGTTTTGCTTCAAGAAGGTTATCTTTTAGGAAGTCTCGTACAACATCGAAATTATTTGTTTCGGGTGGTTTGGAACACACAAAAGCCACATATTTCTTTAGATGAGGAATCATTTTCAAGGCTCTTTCAATTACTTTTGAGTTTTCCACCCATCTGATGGAACACATTTTAAGTGGAAAGAGGTCTGATCCACTTGAGAGGATGTAATCGGATCTTCGAGATGGAAAATCTTTAAACAGATAATACAACGAACGCAGAAAATTATGAACTTGCCATTAACATCTATTATGAGCTGTCTTATAAGCCCCATGAACTGTATGAAGAGAGCATGTGCCAACATCAATAGGTTTCTTGTCTTCAGGGTTATCTAAATTTTTTCCCATCATTTGAATGAAATCCTTAAGGAATTTTAAATTTACATTGGGTCCATCAACAGCAAGTTGTATAACATTCTTTAAAGGCAGTCCTAATTCAGACATACCTGACGTAAAGGCATCAAGGAGGTCAGCTGCAATAGAATGCCCTAAAAACACCGAGTTCAAGTATCGGGTTGAAACCACATTTAAACTTGAGTTCCAATAACGGACAATGATGTCCATTTGTCCTTTTTGGGCAATTCTATTGAGACTTTCATCAAGTGAAACTGCAAAAAATGCAGTCTTCTTTAACTCCGCCGAGAGTTTTTCTTGGAAGAAGGGGCCAAGACCAAAGGTTGTCAAATAGCCAAGTTTGTCTTTTTGCATTTTGAACTTCTGTGCTATTACACTGTCAGGAAACATGATTGAGAAAAGATCACTGGAAATACACGAACCTCTGTCAGAAGTATGAGTCATAACCTTATTCATGGCCCACAGAATTTCTGCCTTCAAGGTATCATCATTTAAACAAAATGTACTTAAAGGGCCTCCAAAAGATGAGGAAGATGAAACAACTAATGTAGACAAAGATGCAACCAAGTATACATCATTTTCAGAAGTAGGCCTACTTGTGGAAGGTAATAATTCTTTTGCCAGTTCTTTCTGTTTACATCCAACTTTTTCAGCAGATATAAAGCTGAGCGTTTTTTGCTTACTTTGGAGTAGGGCAGAGGTTAGTTCCAAATGCTTCTTACCTTTTCCCTGAATTTTCACTCCATTCAACCCACTGTGGCTTATATCAAATTTCGATTTACAAAATGTACAATAAGCCTTATACTGGTCATCTTCAACAGGGCGCAACCACTTCGAGTATTTATTTTCTTCATCAGTCAGCCAAAACTCTTTGAACGAACATTTACCAGGCATCTTTTAACAGATTAGTCTAAACTTCACACATAAAATTTTTGAATGCCCCCCCCCCCCCTCCCGAAAAAAAAATTATAGATTTTTTTCGCAACACACGATTAAAAAATAATTTAGGCCTAATATTTAATGTACTCGTAAGACAAAGAAGATCATTTAAAAATTGGTAAATTTCAACTGTTTTGAATGAATGGTCTTTAAAATTAACTGAATTAAGTTACGTCAAGGATTAAATATTAACAATAATAGTATTATTTTATAAAAAATTACGCCATATTTAACTGCGAAAACGATTGCTATTTGATGCCAACGTTAATTTGAAATTATAATATACATTTTACACCGCCTTCAAATAGCAGTCGGATCACTGAAAGCGTAAAAAATTGATAATTGCCACCGACAACTTGATCCAGATCCACAACACAGAAGAACGCACGGTTTGTGTAGAAAATGTCCTGGTATTTTCTCTTATCGTCTACAAAACCTGAATTCAAATTCATCCACTCAAAAAACCATTATTTGTAGACACACACAAGGCATAATGCACTCCCACACCCCACGAAACAAGTAGTACACACATTAATATTTAAAACAAGATGGCGAACATTAACCTTGTCATTGGAATCACAGACAAAACAATTAGGCAACTTCCAATCCGGCTGGCGCGTGCCATTACGTGTGGTGGGTAGCGCTATCTTTGAAGCGTTCGCGTTGTTACGATGTGCGGGAAATTTAAACTAAAAATATTTTCGTGACTTTATGACCAAAATATTAAAAATTCGTGACTTTTTCGTGACCTTTTTTGCAATTCGTGGCTTTTTCGTGACTTTCGTGACCCAGTAGACACCCTGTATATATATGTGTGTATATATATGTATTATTATTATTATTATTGTTTGACGGCCCATCGACACATCTAGGTCATTAGGGCCTTGAAATATATTAAAAACATAATAAAATCCCCATAGGGGAAAGAGATAAAACATTCACCATCTGAGACACTCCATAGGAGTGCTCAAATGGGCTCTTGGTATAAATTAAGTGATACACCTGCTAAAAAAACCACAAGTGTATCACTCTAATAAAAAGATAAAACAAACATATTAAAATATAACACGTTAAAATGACACAACATGTTAAAATGATAATACGTTAAAAAGACAAAACAACATGTTAAATTGTAATAAAACTGTTAAAAAGATCTCAATATGAGATGATGTCCAAAAGAGCCTCTTTATAAAAGTGACTCAAATGGCATTAAAAAGATCCGCCTGGCGTATAAAACGGAGTAAACAAATAACTCCATCCGCACTATCGCGTAATAAAAACGTAAGTCACCTTTAAAATAGAGAGCCAGACGGATAGGGGCTAGTTTGCGACACTCCACCAAAATGTGATGCACACTAAGGGGAGTATCACAAAACTCACACACTGGAGGTGGATCCCCTCTCAGTAAAAAACTATGGGTCAATGAAATATGCCCGACGCGGAGTCTCGTCACGATGACCTCCTCTCTTCTAGACTTTCGTAAAGAAGAGGGCCATCGCGAAAACACGTCCCTGATGGACCGCAGCTTGTTCTGAGCAGGGGTCGAGACCCACTGCTCGTGCCAGGTGCGTAACACTCCAAGCCGAACATAACCCTTTATATCTAAAAACATGACATCCAGACTCGCCTCCGGAGACAGAGTTCAGAGTTCAGAGTTTAGTTTATTGTTTAGTAAATAGAAAATACATTTAATATAGTACATTTTTTTTTTATCCTAACCTACTTGCCCCAATACCTAGAATGCAATTTGGGGCATATTCACCTGCTAACTTAAACATCTTTCACATCCATCTCTCATCCATTTTAAACAATAACTAATGATATAGTACCTAACCTAATGTCCTTATAAACCCTGCACATTATTCTTTAACCCTAATAGTTGGTCCGCCCCGGGTATTTAACGCCCCCGGTAACCCCCGCCAAAGCCTTGCCCCACGGCCGCCTGGGACCATGTTTTCAGAGCCGTGGCCCAAGGCTTCGACAGTGAGCATCCCCCTATCCGCTACCTGGGGAGGCGCCCTACCGAAGATCTCGCTCCACCTACTCACTAACAATACCACTTACTTTATTTTATTTCGGACCTTAACCTAACTTAAACCTATTACATTTTACAAAAATCTTTACTTGTATAGGAATTTGTACAATACACCAAAAGAATTCTTATCCTAACTATAATCTAAAATTTCTTCTCCCTCTCGGCCATGAATTGTCCAAGGCACTACCTCCATCCGACTGCCAGACAGCCGTTGAATGGTGCCCCGACGAACAGGAGGCCCGACCACTCCGGCCCAACAACCATACTTGTTACCAAGTGGAGGAGTCGATCGAGCGGAAGGGCTACACTCCCTCGTCCCTTATTTGTCCCTCCTTTTCTCTCCCAGCCGGCAATTGCACCCCCACCGGTACCTCAGCAATTCACACTGCTGGAATCCAGCGGGAGTACGCCTCGGCTGGTCTCCGGAAATCCAGGTGATTCATCCAACTCCATCATTCCAGCCGCTCATCCCTATGCCATTCTATTACCAATAATTACCAGTTTCTAGTAAAAATTTCGTCGTCATCTGTCCCTTCGTCACTGCTTGTTACTACGTCTATGTCACTGATTGTCACGTCCATGTCCTCATCACGTCCCCCTATACGTCTCATTCTCCGTAATTCGTTAGTATATTTTGTCCTTTCCCTCTTAGATGCGTCATCCGCGATCCTGTCAAGGAAGCCCCACCTATCCACGTCTCTCACGATGTGGAATACCGCTCCCGCCTGTAAGGGCACCTGATACTCCTCCCTCTCCCCTAACGAAAGTGCACACTCCAGCACTACGTGTTCAGGCGTGGCCTCCCTTCCACAATCGCAAAACACACTATCAGTCTGTCCAAGTCTGAAGAGAACCGCTCTATATGGCCCATGTCCAGTCAAGAAGTGCACCAGCCCAGTGGAGGGCTCAAGATGCACCATCTCCAATCGTTCTCTGACACTCGGGAAGATCCGGTAAGTCCTCCTGCCCGTTTCACTCTCATCCCAATCTGTCTGCCATTCGTCCAGGAGAGCCTCCCGGATCTGTCCTTTGGTCCCTACCCCTTCCCTTGTCAAAGTCTCCACCTTGTCCACTTCTCCCTTTCTCAGCCAATACAGAGCAGCCCTCCTCCTTACCTCCAAGTCAAGGGGCCAGATACCCAGCGCCACGCATAACGAGTCGGTCGCTACCGTTCTATAAGCTCCTGAGAGCCTGAGAAGTATACTCCTCTGCAGGCCCCTCAGTCTTATCCGTTGGACCACCTGCCTTAGCCGATGTGCCCAAGTGCTGGCTCCATAGCCCACGACAGAGACTAGCAATGCTTGATGGTAGAGAGACAGGCGTACTGCCTTCCTTGACTGCCTGGTCCGCCAGTTAATTTCCTGGAAGACCAGCGTGACCAGGAATCCAGCAAAAGGCGAGCCGCCGGGTGCTTAATGAATCAATTTTTAAAATTTGCTCATGAATCTTCTGCACGAGGGGATTCCAGGAATAAAGTGTGGACAATGCCAACAGAGCACTCATGGAATCCGTGCAGATGAGAACTGAACGGTGACTATTTCGATATATAAAACACAAAGATTTAAAAATGACATACAATTAAGCCGTAAAAACACTGGTTTCTTTAGGTAAACCAAATTTAAAATTGGATCCTTCCACAACAAAAGCACATCCCACGGAGAATCCAGATTTAGAGCCATCAGTGTAGATTCACTCAAATCCGTGAAAGCGGGTGGAGAGAAGCTCATTAAAGGTCCTCTCATATACAAAGTTTGGGGTAGTCGCCTTAGGGAACTTGGCAAGATCAAAATGGCATTTCGGAGGGCGTATTTTCCAGGGAGAAACTCGACCTGGTGATATGGAGATAGCCATTGGCAGCACTATCCCACACGTGTCGAAAACCGATAGCATCCGGATCCCAACAGGCCTTGTACTACGCCATTTGGTTTCATACAAGACACGGTTAGGGGATGAAAAACAGGGCGGTAGGCAACATGCTCTGGCATGCAGTGCAGTTTAGACACGTAAGATGCCAGAAGATAGGACCGCCGGTAAGAGAGAGGGGGCTCACCGGCATCGATACAGATGCTGACAAATGGACTGGTGCGAAATGCACCGGTAGCCAGTCTAATGCCAGCATGGTGGACACTATCTAGAATCTTTAACGCCGAAGGTCTAGCCGAACCATAAACAAAACTGCCATAGTCTAGTTTAGATCTTACCAAAGCCCTATACAGGCGCATCAAGGTATCCCTATTTGCACCCCAGGACCGACCGCTAACAACTTTGAGCAGATTTAGTGCTTTTATAGACCTCGCTTTCAAGTCTTTGATGTGGGGGATCCAAGTTAATTTAAAATCAAATAAAAGTCCCAGAAACTTAACGGTTTCTGAGACTGGTAGAACGGCGTGGTTCATTAAAATATTGGGGGCTGGCTGTATTCCGCGTAATCTATGGAAGTGGACGACCGTCGTTTTGGCTGCTGAGAAGCGAAAGCCATTACGCGATGCCCACGACCAAAGATTGTTAACACTCAGTTGTATCTGTCGTTAAGCCCTGTGGAGACTTGACGAACTGCAATAAATTGCGTAGTCATCCACAAATAGGCATGAACGAACATGTGAGCGCACGTTGTCCACAATACTATTTATCGCGATAGCAAACAACGTACAGCTCAGAATACTACCCTGAGGCACCCCATTTTCTTGAATAAAATCCTCGTATAAGGTGTTATTTAACCTTACCCGGAAGTGTCTATCTGACATAAAATTAGATATAAAAGAAGGAAGGTTTCCTCGAAATCCCCAATTAAAAAGTGTTTTCAAAATGCCGTACCGCCAGGTGGTGTCGTACGCTTTCTCCAGATCGAAGAAAACCGCCAGAAGCTGCTGCTTATGGAGAAAAGCGTCACAAACAGCCGTCTCTAGACGGACAAGATGATCCACTGTAGATTGGTTCCGGCGAAAACCACATTGAATATTAGATAGCAGATTGCGGGATTCTAAATACCATATAAATCGTTTATTAATAATTTTTTCCATTATTTTACATACACAACTAGTTAAAGCTATCGGTCGATAACTAGTTGGCTCTAATTTATCTTTGCCACTTTTATATAACGGGATAACGATTGCTTGCCTCCAAAGTGTTGGGAACTGATGAGAATCCCAGACACTATTGAAAAGGTCCAGAAGATATGCGTGTCCGGCAGGGGGCAGCTGCCGCAACATTTCATAGTGGATATCATCTGGACCGGAAGCTGTGTTGCCCGCCTGGGAGAGGGCATAGGTCAGTTCATCTTGCGTAAAGGGGGAGTTATAATCCTCCCCCCGACTTGGACCAAAATCAATAGTACGGCGCTCGATGCTCTTCTTATGCACCGCGAACTCGTTAGAGTAGCTCGCAGTGCTAGAAATAGCGGCGAACATCGAGCCCAATACATTGGCGACCTCCATAGGGGAGGAGACAAATGAACCGTTAGACATGAGTGCGGGTATATTATTAATCGTATTTTTGCTACTACGTACTTTACGAATGTGATCCCAAACCTTGGTTGTGAGAGTGGAAATAGTGAGGGTAGAAATAAACTGTCTCCAAGACTCTATACTGCTTTCTCGAATAATACGGCGAGCTCTAGCACGTAGAATCCGGAATGACTCCAGATTCTCCGAAGTAGGACGTCGATTAAAGATACGTAGGGCTCTTCGACGGTTAGAAATAGCCAGCCGGCACTCCTCGTTCCACCAGGGAACAGGACGGTGGCGCGGGTTTGGCGAGGATTTAGGGATGGATGCCCTCGCCGCCGCTATGACCGTCGAAGTAAATTGCCCAGTCTTAACATCGACGTCAGGAGAATGGGGTTCGTCGAATACGGCGAGCTCGCGAAATTTATCCCAATTAGCACGTTTAAGAACCCATTGGGGGAACCGTGTTGTACTGGGAGGATCTTGAATTTGTGAAAGCAGAATGGGAAAGTGATCGCTGCCACATAGGTCCGAGTGAACCTCCCAAAGGAAGTGAGCAGCAATCCCGGGGCTACATAGAGCTAGGTCGATGGCAGAGGATACACCATTAAAGTTAAAGAAGTGTGTCTGGGTCCCGGTGTTCATTAACGCCAGGTTACCCGAGATAAGAATATCCTCTACCATCCTCCCGCGGGTGTCTGTAAAATTAGCCCCCCACACCAGGTTATGCGCGTTAAATTCCCCCAAGATGATATAGGGGGCGGGAAGTTGTATAAAGAGGGCCTCTAGAGTCCTCTTTGAAACACGTTCACCTGGTGGGAGGTAGATGCAGCATACGGTTACCTCCATAGGAAGGGAGACTCTGACAGCAATCACTTGTAGATCAGACACAATATTTATAAACTTATGATCTATGTTGCTACGTGCAAATATAGCCACACCTCCGCTAGCCCGATCAAAGAGTGGCTTGTCGGTACGATATACATCGTACCCACGAAGCATCGGGTTGTCAGTTGGGTGGAAGTGGGTTTCCTGCAAACACAAGATGGGAGGATGCAGGGAAGAAATTAGTAGTTTAATTTCCTCTACACGAGCATAGAAACCCCTACAATTCCATTGTAGTAGCGACATAAGTTATTAGTATGAAATTTAGTTATCCTCGCAATCCATTTCACTATCCTTTAAGAATAAAAATTTGTTGAGGTCCTTTTTAGGCCCTGTTGCCTTTCCCAGTCTCTCCTGTACCTCCCACTTCAGGAGAGGTTTCGGTTTAGTTTGGAGAGACTGGGTAGTCGGATTCATGTTCGAAGGCTTTAAGGCCTACGACGCTTTTTTTAAAAAAAAAATTTCGGCTGTCTCTCGCTGGTCCTTCTTCAAGGCACCAGTGGGACTCGCCTTAGCGGCCTCACCTGTTCCGCAACTCGTCCCCACCTCCGGAAGCCCAGAGGTGGGTGTGAGAGGCTCAAACCCGGCCGCCCGTGTTTTAGTACCCCGAGGCGAGCCCGGGGGGATTTCCCGAGGTGTGCTCGGGGGGGTTCCTCGAGGAGGTCTCCTCGGTGGTATAGGTGGGTGAGACGACCGTTGTGGCGATTTGGCCTCCTTTAAAAATTTAGGCGCCACGGCAGTTGGCGCGGAATCAACATAAATGTCTCGAGAAGAGACCAATGGCTCTGGTCGTGTTGGCTCCTTAGCAAGATTAACTTCGTAATGGCAGTTGGGACAGTTTATATTTTGACTGACAATCCGGCTATATGAAGTTTGAAATACCGGAGCTTGACTTGATACGTATTCCTTGCGTGCCTGGGCATATGAGAGCTTCTTTTCAGATTGTATCTCCAGGACTTTCTTCTCTACCTTCCATTTTGGACAGGCCCGATACCAGGCGGAATGCGGACCCTTGCAGTTGACGCAGTATTTAGGAGACTCGCATGGTGTTTCGTGAGCCTCCTGTCCACAATCCGCACAGGTTGGTTTACCACGGCATCGCAGCTTCGTATGCCCAAATTCCTGGAACTGAAAACAGCGCCGAGGGTTAGGGACATACGGCTGGACCCTGAGCACGTGGAAGCCTGCTCGGACCTCCTTCGGAAGGGTAGGAGTCGCAAATGTGAGGATATACGTATCCGTCTTCTTTTATTGTCCATTCTTTTTTGTGACAATACGGTACACTTCGGTGACATGCTGGGGGGAAAGCTCCTCACAGATCTCCTCAATGCTTACGCAGTCGAGATCATAACAAGTGACCACTCCCTTGCAAACATTGAGGAACCTGTTGGGCTCCACCTTCACCTGTATATTTGCCGTATTAATCAACGGTATTTCGGAGATCGCCATAATATTTGAGGATTGTGTGTCGGTCATAGTCTGAATCATAATGGTTTCCTTATTAAAACGTCAGATTTTGCTGCTCCATTTATCATTCTTTCGAGGATAAATGGGCTGACACGTTTCAGATCTTCACTTTCATCCACTCGAGACATCACCAGGAAACGGGGTTGGGGCCTCACAACTTCCTGGCTTTTTATCAAAACAGGGCTGGACGGCCTTACCCGTTTCCGCCTCTTATCATTAATACGGCCCTGTGAGGGGCCGGGCAGTAAGATGCCAGCAGAACTTGGCAGTACGGTGCCAGCGGACAGTAAGGTGTCAGCTGTGACAGTGGACTCAATCATGAGTGGGAGGACAAACTGCAAAAGTACTCGGATCGTAGACCCAGGTCGATCCCAGTTGGTTCTACCACATAGGGCCCTGTTAACTCTTCCGACGAGAGGCTCCATACTACGCTAGACATGACAACCTTCATATGGAGCATCGCCGGAAGAGAGGTCACCGCAGCAAGTGTATGCAGGAAAGTGCTAATTTTACGTCCGGAACCCTCATGAACGCAACCTGTCTTTTCTCAAGGTAGGGTACCCGGTTGTCACCCCTAAGGCCCTTCTACCAAGATATTACAACCGGCGCACTTTCACTCAGGAGCTCAAAGCGGTGGTATCCAATATTAACCCGAGGAGAGCCGTGTTAGATGCCAAGGTCGTCAACAGAGGGGCCAAAGGTCTCTGTGCAGGGTTTAACGGCAGGGGAAGGGAAGAAAGAAGGAAGAAGTAAGGAAAGAGAAGGTGGAAGAAAGAAAAGAGAAATAGAAGGAAAAAGGGGGAAAAAAAGTGAAAGGAAAGATGTAGGATAGGGTTGTCCTGCACGAGGTACATCCTGCACAGATGCCTCCCCTTTTAGTCGCCTCTTACGACAAGCAGGGGTTACTGCGGGACTATTCTAAACCCCATCCCGCAGGGGGGGGCAAGAAAGATTGATGAAGATGTTGCGCAGCTTATGGAATATGAATTATCCTCATTCCCGTTGGCTCTCTTTAATGAAGCGGTAATGAGGAAAGAAAAGAAGTCTTCCCTCTACGATGTTTTTCCAGAGGATAGTTATGAAACTCATGATCTACGAACAAGCACCAATGTTAAGATGGAGGCTTCCTCCTTCACCATGTGAAATTGAATATTGGTACCAAGATTTCTGTACTTTGCGATCAATACATAGCCTATGTTCTCAAACATTACGGTCAAAACTGTACTATGGTTGTTGATGGTTATGGCGACGTCAACAGTACAAAACAAGCAGAGAAGAAAAGAAGGGGCCTAAAAAAAAAGTTCAGTTGACATTAATTTTAATGAAAGCACCAATGTCACTGTTCAACAGGAGCATTTTCTCGCAAACGAGAATAACAAAACCAGGCTTATTCAACTCCTTAGTGACAAACTGGCAGCGAGAGGAATAAAATCAGTAGTTGCTACAGGGGATGCTGATGACACTATAGTGAGATGTAGGTTAGAGAAAGCTGCCCTACATCCCACTGTCACAATAATGGGGGAAGATGTCGACTTGATTGTTTTACTCATTGCTTTTGCACGACCAAGAGTAACGTATACTTCATGAAGCCGGGCAAGGTGGAATCACAATTGTTTTCAACAAACCCCAACAACTTCCTTTTGCTGAAAACATCCTCCTTCTCCATGACTTTAGTGGGTGTGACACCACCTCCACCATTTACAACAAGAGTAAAGGAGGAATGGTTAATCTGTTCAGCAAGATTCCTAGGCAAATGAAGACAATATCAGACCTTTTTACTAAACCCTCGACACCAGCAGACAAGGTCGCTCAGGCTAATGAGAAGATGTTTTTAGAAATGTACCAAGCGAATGCAGATCAGCAAGACCTGAATCAACGCCGGTATGCTCCATTCCTAAACGCATCAATGAAGCAAAAACCAGACTTCGCCTCACTGCCACCAACCACAGGAGCTGCGCATATTTATGGGTAAGTTATATTAGCTTGATTAACTTACTGTTTTTATTCAATGATTTTTACAAAACTATTTGTTGTTACTTACTGCGGTTTTGTTACTTACTTACAGATACAGCAATGGCTCAACAACCCTCTAACCCCGACCTAGTGGGGATGGAACCGAGGGGTGGATGGATCGCTCAATCCTCTAACAACCAAAGACCCAGTAGATTCTGAAGCGATACTGAACATCTTTTGCCAATGTTCTACTGGGTGCGGGGGACGATGTGGATGCCGAAAAGCCGGCATTCCATGGTTCATGGTGTGCAGCACGTGCCACGGTACATGTACGAATGGTGCACCGTTACTCGATCTTCAAGATGATGATAATGATGATGATTCAATTGTTGATATGTGAGATTTACACATTCAAGATAAGAGGTTTGTTTTTAATAAGTAATGTAGTTGTTCTGTTCTAAGTTCATTTAACATTAAACATTAATTTTATATCATTAAAACACTATTTTTAATAATCCCTAGAGAAAAAATGAATAGGATCTTTTTTGTGAGGAATTTAATGTAGTTTAAATTTGTGCATGAACACCTTTTCTTTAAGAGGCCAAGGTTTTCGAGTTAAACGAGAATAACCTTTAATAGCTCCCCCCCCCCCTCCCACCGGTCAGGATTTTTAATATGTTGTTCATGGTACTCCCCACTACCACTGTACAAAAATATTCGACTACACGAATTATTTCCCCTATTTTTACTTTGTTGACTGGACTACAATACGTTTTAGTACCCATTGGGTTATCCGCGCTGTATTGGGAGGGTCTCTAAGTGTTGAGAGCAGAATGAGATAATGATCACGGCCGCATAGGTCCGAGTGGACCTCCCAAAGGAAGTGGGCAGCGATCCCGGGACTACAAAATGTTAGGTCGATGGCAGAGGATACACCATTAAAGGTAGAGAAGTGTGTCTGGGTTCCGGTGTTCATTAACACCAGGTTTCCCAAGACAAGAATATCCTCTACCATCCTCCCACGTGCGTCAGTAAAATTGGACCCCCACACCAGGTTATGCGCGTTAAAATTCCCCAAGATGATATAGGGGGGCGTGAAGTTGCATAAAGAGGGCCTCTAGGCTCCTCTTAGAAATACGTTCTCCTGGCGGGAGGTATATGCAGCATACTCTCATCTCCAAAGCAAGGGAGACTCGGACAGCGATCACTTGGAGATCAGAAACGATGTTAATATTTTTGTGATGTATATTGCTTCGTGCGAATATAGCCACACCTCCGCTAGACCGATCAAATAAAGGCTTGTCGGTACGATACACATCGTACCCACGAAAAATCGGGTTGTCATTTGGGTGGAAGTGGGTCTCCTGCAAACACAAGATGGAAGAATGCAGGGAAGAAATTAGTTGTTTAATTTCCTCTACACGAGCATAGAAACCCCTACAATTCCATTGTAGTAGCGAAATACCTTATTAATATAAAATTTAGTTATCCTCGCAATCCATGACACTATCCTTTAAGAAAAAAAATTTGTTGAGGACCGGTTTAGGTCCTCTTGCCTTTCCAGGTCTCTCCTGGACTTCCCGCTTCAGGAGAGGCTTCGGTTTGTCTCTGAGACTGAGATGTTTGACCCTTGGGTGAAGTCTTTGTTAATGCCTTCGATGCTTTCTTTATTGTAATATTGTAGGCAGTCCCCCTCGCTGGTCCTTACTCAAGGGACCAGTGGGACTCGCCTTGGCGGCCTCACCTGTTTCGCGACTCACCTCAACCTCCGGAGGCGAGTGTTAGTGGCCCAACAACGGCCGCCCGGATTTTAGTACCCCGAGGTGGGACCTGGGGGTTACCCGAGGTAGGTTCGGGGGGGGGGGGGGGGGAGTTCCCGAGGCGGGCTTGGAAAGGTTCCCTGAGGTGGGCTCCGGGGGGTTCCTCAAGGAGGTCTCCTCGTTGGTATAGGTGGGGGAGTCGACCTTTGTGGCGGTTTGGCCTCATTTAAAAATTTAGGCGCCAC
Source organism: Timema cristinae (assembly GCA_039000515.1). Lineage (NCBI taxonomy): Eukaryota > Metazoa > Arthropoda > Insecta > Phasmatodea > Timematidae > Timema > Timema cristinae. Next base: position 139,851 of record JBCFYV010000926.1, on the reverse strand, counting down.
AGAAGTTGACAAGGAATCACTATTGATGTCTCGAGAAGAGACCAATGGCACTGGTTGCGTTGGTGTCTTAGCAAGATTAACTGCGCAATGGCAGTTGGACAGTTTAGGTTCTGACTGACAATCTGGCTATATTAAGTTTGAAATACCGGAGCCTGACTAGATAAGTATTCTTTACGTGCATGGGCATATGAGAGCTTCTTTTCGGATTGTATCTCCACAACTTTTTTCTCTACCTTCCATTTCGGATAGGCCCGAGACCAGGCGGAACGCGAAGCCTTGCAGGTGACGCAGTACTTTGGAGACTCACATGGTGTTTCGTGAGCCTCCTGTCCCCAATCCGCACAGGTTGGCTTACCACGGCATCGCAGCTTCGTATGCCCAAATTCCTGGCACTGAAAGTTAGGGACAAACGGCCGGACCCTGAGCACGTGGAAACCCGCTCGGACCTCTTTTGGAAGGGTAGGTGTCGCAAAAGTTATGATATACGTATCAGTTATTTTTCGCTTGTCCGTTCTTTTTGGTGATAATACGATACACTTCGGTGACGTTCTGAGGGGAAAGCTCCTCACAGATCTCCTCAATGCTCACGCAGTTGAGGTCATAGCAAGTGACCACTCACTTGCAAACATTGAGGAACCTGTGAGGCTCCACCTTCACCGGTATATGAGACGTGTTGTGTTGCTCAACGGTATTTCTAGAGATTGCCGTGCGCCGTTTGTCAGCTAATCACCTCGGGAGGCTGGCAAGCTTTTATAAACTCATTACTTACGTTTGGGACATTTCGCCGTTATTGGCGGGCTCGGTGGATATTATGTTATTTACGGTAGTGTGCTTTGGGATATATATATGCATATCTTTAATATTGTAATGGTTTTTTGTATCTATTAGTTACTCTGTAACTTTGTATATTGCCGCCGTGTCGTCATTTATCATGGTCAAAGGTAGTTGGCTGACTGATATGTGATTGTATGGATTGGTATTAAAGTCTTTACTTTAGAGTCATGTAAATTTTCTTGGGATGATGTGTTTACATAAAATTGCTCACGTTAAACTTTGGTCTATTTTGGCTTTAAAGATGAAAATATTTATGTATTAACGCCTTCCGGTTTATACCTGGGGAAAATATATTTATATTGAAGTTATGTTTATTTAATGTTTCTTATTTCGGACCTCCTTTATTTTAATATCTTATAAAATATTATGTTTAACTTCGAACTTCAACTTTATAAACTAAACAATATTACTACATTTGTAATTCTATTTATGTATCATCCATGTTTTATTTACAAATAAACCAAATACTGTTATTCTCTTGGAAGTCCTTAACCTATTATCACGCTTCCTAATTAGTTAAAGTGGTTACACCACAAGCTTTCAGATGCTCCAGTTGAATGGCCTGTTTTCAAGCTCTACTGGCCAGTTTTTTTTTGCCAAAAAAAGTTCTTATAGAACACTGTCAAGCTCTGACGTACTTATCAATATTCTCAGTTTTTAGCGTGCTCGCACAAGTGGCACAATTAATCTTATTCAAACATTTTTTCGCAGTATGTCCGGCAAAGTAGTAGACTGCACAATCTTCAAGTGTTGTGTCTTTTCTTGAGATCATATTTTCCCCAATATTTTCTGAAATACAAAAATAATCATAATATACTATTTGCTTAGCTAGAATTATATAAATCCATATAGTTTTGTAACCCTAGCTCTAAAATTAGAGGGGCCCAAATTCACGAAAAGAAAATATAATCTAATGTTATTTAAAAAAGTAAATAAACAAATAGGAGTGAGCAGTGTGAGTTACTGTTTTGACAATGCTGGGTACATAATACGTCCCCACGCCCCCCGTGCACGCAACTTAATCCTAGATGCGGAAAAAACTACGGTCCTCCTTCAAAGATATATAAATATTATATAGATAGGATAAAGTTGAAACAAAAAAAAGGTGCCTGGATAGTGTACTTTCCTAAACCTAGGGATAACATGGCTTAAATATAGTATTAAAAAATAGCAAGTTTATTAAATATATGCCAAATTTTAACAACATGCATATATTTAGAAGAAATTTAAACTTGTTACGCATAGATACAATAAACAGCAATGACAACCGTTTACAATTCGTAAGAATTGCGAAATATTACATTAAGACCGTTCAAATGATCAGGTAAATAACTATCTTCAATAATAACAGATAGTAAGGAAAATCTTTAAACTATCTTCTATCACAGCTCACAGTTTCCACAGAATTATATATTACTCTTAAAATCTAAAGTTTAATCACGGTGACAAAAAAACCAATTCATACATTTTATCAAATCTTAATTAGCCGTAAAGAGCCTAAGTCCTAAATTATATAGCGGACCATCATATCGAATATGAGCGACTATAATCATCGATATTTCCAAAAGGAAAATATTTCATACAAAATTAAATGTTTTTATTTAAATACCATAGGAGTATTACGCAAAACAAAGTTAATTCAATGTCTATTAATACAAAGCATAATGCATAGAATCACTAAATTTGAATATTTCTATATAATATTATTAATGAACTCTCATAAGTAAAACATTACCAAATTAAATGTGAAATCTAATTCACAAGTTAAGCAGTTCAAAGTTAATTCAATTTTTATAAATGCCAACCATAACGCATAACATTACTAACTTTGAATAATACGATATAATATCATTAATGAATTCTCCCAAATAAAACATTACCAAATTAAATGTGAAATATAATTCACAAGTTAAGCAGTTCAAAGTTAATTCAATTTTTATAAATGCCAAGCATAACGCATAACATTACTAGTTTTGAATATTCTGACATGTTATTAATGAACTCTCCCAATTAAATCATTAACAAATTAATTGTGAAATACAAGTCCCAAGTTAAGTAGTTCAAAGTTAATTCATGTTCTAGGAAACGAAGAATAATACTGAACTTCTAATTTATAAAAATAAATGGCCGAAAGAGAATTTTGAATAATTATAAATTTATCATTACGCCGAAAGTGAGTTTCTCCTTACATTTTAAATAAGTCCTTGAAGCCTCTGCTTCGTCTTACTACTTCCAGGTCAAGTCCAAGAGTGCAGTCTTTTTTCATGGACGGTCTTTTATACGATGCACAAAGCTCGTTGAACAGGTGAGGCGGGATCAAAGAGTTTAACACAGGGTGGGGGGGGGGGGGGACGTGCGTGACAACGATAACGTCTATTTTATTCTCGAAACGACTGGGTGGTACTGGCCCCTTCTACACTGGCATCTCTTCTCTTCTCATGGTCATTGGGTTGGCATTGAGCATGGCGGCGGTCTCTAGCGGGCGAAGTTTGATTCTCCGCTCGGAGCTGGCAGTTGTTCGCGGGCTGATAATGTGGCCAGACGTGTTGTTATTAGTTCGTTCATAGCCTGGACGGTGAGTTTGGTTAAGTGTAGTTGTTGATGACTTGCCCATTTTTATTTGACTTGTAGCTTAAATTGCTACAGTTTATTATTGAACATTGCCATTTCCAATATTAACTTATCTGAAATATTTTCAAGTAACTTCATTTTCAATATTACCTGAAATTTTTTCAGATGGATTTAAAGATGACATGTGGGATTTTTCCAAAGCTGTTGTCGATGATAATACACCACTTTTACCTTTAAATGCACAGCCACCATTGTCAAATATTGTTAGATATTTGTGGCTAATATTGACTGCATAGAAATATAATTATTTCTTCATTTTAGAAATTAAATAATTAATACATTTTCTTTACACATTAATAATTTTGAATAAACTTCCCTTAGTTTTAATTCTATAATAATATATTTACTGTCCCCTTCTGATTATAATTTAGTATTCACACAAAGGTAGCTTTCCATATTTTGACCTTTTTATAGTTTACATTTTAAATTTAATTTCTACTTACTGCAATACATTTTTATATTCTTTTATTGGCTTTAACTGGCAGGGACCTGTGTAACGGAGACTTGTACGTCTTCCCATAACATGAATCGCAAACTTACCGGGACCGTTTTAATAGTGTTTAATTAATGATTTTACACTAATTTTATTTAATAGTAATTAATATGCAATATTGTCTGGCATACTTTACTATTATCATTATCATCATAGCAAGAATATTCCGATAAAATAAATACTAGCGCTTAGATCACAAAAATCTTATAGTAATGGCAAATATATTCTACAATACATTGACAGAATTACCTGAAATGTCTTCTTGAGGGTCGTACTGAATTTTTTCAAGAGACAATGTATTTTCTCTTTCTTCACTGTTCTGTTGCAATAGTGTAAGATTTAAGGTTTCATCTTCATATGCCTCACAGTTTGCCGATTGGGGTGATACACAACCTCACATACATATTATGTTGTAGGTTAAGTTTGAATTGTCAGATTTCTATAATAACTACATCGCTCCTGTATTACCGAAAAGGGATCTTGTTGAAGTCTTGAAGTAAGGAGAAAATTAATTCCATCCCGTTGGAGGTTCTTCTAGACTGCTATAATACTCACTAAAGTTAAGCGAAGCTTATGAAATGTGGGTGAAGTTTTTTTATTTCCATCTGCAAGTTTCCACTGGCTAACCCAAACGATCGCAGTTCTTAAATTCTCTTCGATTTGAATGTTAGTGTCCGAAAGAGGTTTTCTATGTGGATTTGGATCTGTTGGAGATCTATTTAAATTATCAAACAAATCATTAATTTTTTGAACAAAATTGGCAGTTGCTATAATTTATTCTTTATTTGTGCAGTCGTTTGTGGAAGAATGTGTCTTAAGTGCAGAATAAACGGAGTGGATAAATATTTGAGCAGTCAATTTAACGTTCATTTTGTCAAATGGCCCAGGATGAACATGTTTTTCACTAGTTTGGGAGCTGCCCTGACTTTCTTTGATAAGCTGTTGGTGACCTGGCGGTCTAGGGGTAAGGTGTCAGACTTATATGCTGGCGGCCGGGGTTCAATCCTCGGTCCCGGCACAAATTTATATGATTACCAAACCCTTCCTTTACCTCTGACAAGACATCTTGTGAAAGTGGGGAATGCCAGGCCTCCACCGTGGTTCGGATTCCACGTTAAACTGTAGGTCCTTCATTTCATCTCACAATCACCCTACCATTTCACATTAGCGTAATTGCGTATAACCCGAACGGGTAGTAAGACGCGGTGCTAATAATAATAATTAATAATAATAATAATAATGATAAGTTGTCACTTATTGCCAAACTTTCTATAGCCTCCCATGTTATATTTCTCTTAATCAAGAAATCTGTAGTTATAAGATTGCTTCTTATACATTTCAAAAGATAGGGTACGTCAAAAATTATAAAAATGTGTTCTTTAAGCAAAAAATAGGACTGTTCCAAACTCACGCCGAGGTTTACGATTAATTTTTGATTTGAGACATACTGGTCACAAACTGTAGCTCTTACTTTAAAACCCAATTCAAAAATTGTTTCTAAAAACCAAATCAAGAAGAATCAACTAAACGTGTCTCATTGGGCCAGATGATATAAAGTATGCAAATTGAATGTTCTAGGAGTAAAGTAAACCCCATACCATAAAGACAAGAGCTTGCGATGCAAGAGACTTACTCCTACCTAACTGGCCAAAATCTTGTCTGCCTTCTTCGAGGTTCATTTGTGAATTATAGTTGAGCCACTTTTTGATAGTCATTTCATCAAATAATAAAACACATTCTTTCTCGTACGCTGACATGCATTTCACTTTGTTTTAGTTATTCCTTAACTTCCTCTGAAATTCCTGGCCCAATGTTAATCATACTAACACACCTTCGTACAGTTTTCTCACTAGGTAATTTAAACCCTTGATTCAGCCAAGATGTGTACAAAGAAGGGGATTTGTAAAATGTCTAAATAGCGAAATATCTTTCATCTTTTTCCCATAGTATGCGTCTTTTGTGGTTGAGCTGCATTTTAATTAATGTGTAGGGTACCCCCGACACATGTTCGCTTATCAATAATGGATTATTTTTTTTGTGACGGTGAAAATGTAATTAGCTTCTCTTTCCATCAAGAAGTAATGTTGTTTCTGTAAGTTACCTCCTAAGATTTATTTATCTTGGAGTTGTATCGCTGCCTTGTAATGTTTCACTACTTATGACAGCAGAGGAACAAACATTTTTGTGAGATAAAAGGACTGTTTTATTTTGGGGGGAGCTAATGGTTCTCTCTCAGATGCTCTAACACAAATATTTTCTGTGTTAAGTCTCTTAGTGGTTGTAGAGCTAATTTCTCCTGGAGTTGGTGGATATTCACAGTTATTGAAAGATTCTAATACTTTTGTTTCGGGAGGAACACTATTATTTCATGCGGTTCATACATAAGGGGTGTTGCAAAATAATTCAAAGACTTTTTTAATTCATTTTTAAATTGATCACCGGAAAAGTGATTTAAGCACACAACTCTTTTTGCAAGTTGTTTATCTGTTAGTTCTAGGAGAGCCTCATTACCAGAGTGTAGCACCCAATCTAGACATCTATAACAGAGATGATAATAATTGATAGCCTTAATAAGCTAGTGATCTACCCCCAACATTATCCCACACAAATAACGCACAGAGATAAGCACAAGAGAGTTATACATTTTATTTCGAAAATAACATGATACAGCCAATGAGGTAGAGGCACATAAGAGTTAAAGCACAAGCGAGGATATAAGCCAGGTGGGACACAAGGGTTACCGCCAAGGCCAGATGGGCACTAAAATAATAACAGACAACAGGCGACCCCTTATTCTTAGACGTCCCAGAATGGCGTCATGGCAATAAAATCTAATAAGAGAGCAAACACATGCCCAAAATCCAAAATATTTGGTGAGTTAAGAGCTCAAGTACCCAACCTAAACAACGCTAGAAGCATTAATATAATACCTGACATAATATAAAGTTCAAAGTCAAGTAAGAATACCTAAATGTTTTAATAACAAACGGAGCGCCCTCCGTGGATATAGGTACTGGGTGTCCCCACATTTAATAACCCTATAAAAATAGACATAAGCAAAGAGACAACAATAAACTATCCTAACTTTAACAACCAACAAAGTGTCCGTACAAGAATTAATCTCTCCGCCGACTCGCGGTCCCACATTTAACTAAACTCGAAAAGAAAACAAGGCAGTAAAAATAAATTATTTCTACCCTTATAAATAGGTCCTGGTGGCAAGAAATAAAGTTAACGTAACGTAGTTTTCCCAGATTAGATACAACAAATCACTAAACTTTCCATGATGCGGAAATTGAAGTACAAAAAATATAAATGGAGACAAAAGTTATCCCCAAGTAACATTGCCTTATGGGCAAGGATCAAAATATATGATCATAGCAATATATATTCATTATATTTATATATAGCTATGATTAAGTCCGAGACATTGAATTTTGAAAGATAGATGTTTAAAGCCAAAGTGAATTTAGAAAATAGTGACTAGCCTACATTATAGTTAGGCTATTTACCTTGTAAGCCCAGAGTGTAATGTGTAACTCTACTCTGGGCTCCGACCATTATATACCCTACGGTAATGTGTTCTCAGTGCGCGGAGTAAGGGGGGGGGGGGGTTCCAGAACACTCTCGAGAGCCTACGAGCATCGGCCACAAGCACAAATACAGTCCATAGAAGTTTTAGAATGCGCCTGGCAGCTCGCGCTCATCGACGTTCGCTTGTCTGTTTGTTCCCTTGGAAGAATGGGGGGGGGGGGGGGCTCTCCCAACACGGCCAGCAGCGAGCCTTGAACTCGGGCTCAGTTGAATGTGGATTTTGTAGTGGAGTGCATCTCGGGTTTATTGTAGACGAGTCGGAACGAGTCAACTGGGGCTGGCTAGGTGAGTGATATCACTTCTTCTATGTCATGTTGTAACAAGGTTACAAGCTCATCCCTTATATACAACTGAATGTTGGTCAAGATGATATAAATTACGCCTGGACAAAAAATGTTTATCATAAACCTGATTTATTTTGTTTAATCATTTAAATATATATATATATATATATATATAGGGGAGACCGGGGCTGGTTGTAACAGTGACAATAGTGCCGCCATTATTCGTTTGAGTGACTTGTCAGTTTGGTCACAATAGCACTGGTGAAAGCTTTCAGTTTGAATTGTGACTATGAGAATCGGATGTCTGTACGTGCATCAAGAGAAAAACGATAATTTTTCTATAAGGTAAGAAAATATTGTTCAATAGATTTTTACCCCTATTCTCAGTAATTTATATTGTTTTGTAATATTTTTTCAACACCCACAATTCTCTGTAGTTTAATATGGTTAGCCCACATAAATTAATAATTCATTTAATGGCGTCATGTTGGGTAGGTTGTAACACCAAGTTTTGTCTGTTACAACCCGCCCCGCTTGTTTTGTTTAGATATTTCGAATGCTATTAGTGTCCTATGAAATTTTACCATAACATTTATATAATCACATTTAATACTACTTCCAAGTATAAAAAATACTGGTGATTTTTTTTCACTCCATTTCCGTTTAGCTACTAAAGAGTTATGAATAAAATAATAAAATTTAGAATGTAATTTTAGATGCGGAACTACAAAAGGAAGTCTGATCGAGGTAACACTAATGTTGATGTGTTGGAAAAAGCAACTCAGCTTATGAGAGAGGTAACATCCATCAGACAATCTGCAAAAAGTTACAACATCTGCAATGTGACCCTTAAAAGATACATCACAAGAAAAAATAAACGTAAGCTGTAAAACTACAATATAATTATATCATATTTATAAATCAACTATATTCGACTAAATCCCTCATTCTAATTTGGAGTTATTTTTTTTACTGGTGGAAATTTGAATTCTGAATACAAAGAAAAATCTAAGTCAAGCTTAAGAATAATGAAGGTGAAAATGATTAACCATAATTAATTTGTTAATTTTATTTTTTATAATATTTATAAGATATTAATTTCCCTAAATGTAATTTGCAGTTTTCTCCTAATTAACTAACGAAACTTGTACTGACTGTGTCTTGTTTCAGGAGCAAAGGAACCTAGGCCTGATCCTCAAGTGGACTGGAAGCCTCTGGCTGGATATTATGGAAATAGACAGGTTTTCACTCCAATGCAGGAGACTGTTCTTGTTACTTACATTGAAACTTGCTCGGATATTTATTTTGGACTCACGCACGCGATTTGCGATGTATTGCTTACCTGTGTGGGAAGCACTACAATGTTACGATGCCAAAAACCTGGAGTGACAATGAAACAGCTGGTGCAGACTGGCTCTCATCATTTTTATGAAGCGTCATTCGTCATTATCTATTATTATTATTAGCACCGCGTCTTACTACCCGTTCGGTTCGTCATTATCGATTCGAACTCCGGAGGCTACTAGTATAGGCCGAGCATCCAGCTTCAACTGTGCCAATGTTTCAAAGTTTTTTGATAAACTTTCTGAAGTTTATAATAGGTATTCATTCACTGCAAATGATGTTTGGAACATGGACGAAATCAGAGTCACTACTGTTAAAAATCCCTAAAAAATTATTGCAAGAAAAGGTATAAAACAACTAGGAGCAATGACTTCAGCTGAAAGAAGACAACTTGTTACGTTAACCGTTGCTGTCAATGCTGCTGGAAATGTTATTCCTCCAATGTTCATATTTCCCAGGGTAATATTTGATGACCACTTCATCAAAGATGGTCCAACATGTTGCATAGGTACTGGAAATAAATCTGGCTAGACAACAGAAACTGAATTTTTGTTTTTTCTGATTCATTTTGTTGAATGTTTTCGTCCTTCTCAAGAGAGGCCTGTCCTTCTCCTAGACAACCATCAGTCGCATTTAGCTCCAAAATGTCTTGATTTTGCTAAAACTAATGGGGTTGTAATGCTTTCCTTTCCCCTTCATTGCACTCATCGCCTCCAGCCACTATATCGAAGTGTTTTCAGGCCACTTAAAAGACAAATAAACATAGCAATGGATGCTTGGATTAAAAATAATAAGACCCCGGATGGTACCGTTAGGTCTATGACAATATCCCACATTACATCCGTTTTAAAAGTATCATTTCCGATTGCCCCAACACTAACGAATATTCAACATGGATTCCAGAAATGTGGAATATTTCCTTTTAATAGGGAAGTATTTCAGGATGCAGACTTCTCCCCCTCATTTGTGACGGACAAGCCAAATCCAGAGCCAGCATCAGATCCACGCAATGAGGTATCTCCTGGAAGATCATTAGTTCTGGACAAACCATCCACGCCAATTTTTGGTTCAACTAGAACCAATGAGATTTCTATCAATCCGGTAGGAGTTGCTGATCCACCCAGGGCCAATAAATAATATCTCCCAAAATATGGCCAAGTTTCCCCCGGAGCTAGATCAGCCCCTTCCAAAATCAGCTCCTAGAAAAACTAAGGGTGAGAGGAAAAGTGCCATTTCGACAGATACTCCAGAGAAAACGCACTTGAGGAAGAATATCGATGGTGTTTTATAAAAAGGGCGTTATCAACAAAATTTGACATTTAATGTTATATACATCATTTTTCTCAGAAAAATCTCGCGCGTCCATCTTTAAAAAGGGTGGTGTCATTTCTGTTATGGTATTTAAGATAATGCTATATAGAGGGGCGTTATCAGTGGTAGTATTGGAGCTCCTGAAGTGTAAGAAGGGCGTTATCTCCACACAACCCCATTCAAAGCTTCTTATATAGCTGTCGACTTTATTCAATTATCGCATTCTCGTGTGAATTGGTGTAACTAAAACAAGTTATTTTTGCTTTACATTAATAAAGAGCAGTTCCTGATCTATGCCATTATAATATCTTTGTATACTCTTTTAGAAAGAAAAACAAAACAGAGAGCTTCAGTTGTTTAATTTGAAGTTTGTTTGGTGTGTTTTTGTCAGTTTTAATTGTTATAATAGTATTTTAAAATGTCTTGAGCAATGAAAATATTAAAATTGTGCCATGAAGTGGATTGTGATCAATTAGAAGAGTCAGAAAATAACAATACTGGGTCCATTGGTGGTGGGAGTGCGGTAAAAATTGACAATCGTTCTAGAACACCTGGAGTGCTTACAACCAACAATGAATAAAATTTTGATATTGTATTCAGTGCACTTTTATAAAAGTAGGTATGCTTAGTAGAAACTAACATACTTAATGAACCAATTGATCTGTATAAGAAAGGTAAATCTATTTTTAGTGTTGCTGAGCCACGAGATGAAATAAACCTACAAAGTTATTCTAATTTATCAAGTGATTTTGCTCCTCTACATAATGTGCGTGTAGAATAGTTATTTAATGCGAATTATATTGACGCAAATCAAGTTGAAAGTGATAAAAGTCCTCATACTTTTGAAAATGACGAAAACACAACTAAATGTAGCCATGACACTGTACAACCATCAACTTCAGGCTGCACAGAGTTGGGTCAACTACACACATTAGAACTAATAGTTGACTATTCCAGTAGTGATAGTGAATGTGTTGATGATCCTAATTTTGTACTAAATGCCACTGTTTATGCTAGTGGAGACAACAATAACGAATCACACCGAAATATTCAACTTAATAAGAACCAGGACGGGACAGTAGGCGCTTCTGGGAAGAAGAGAGATAGAAGTGGTAAATTATTATTATTGTTTAACGGCCCATCGACACATCTAGGTCATTAGGGCCTTGAAATATATTAAAACCATAATAAAATCCCCATAGGGGAAAGAGATAAAACATTCACCATCTGAGACACTCCATAGGAGTGCTCAAATGGGCTCTTGGTATAAATTAAGTGATACACCTGATAAAAAAAAAACACAAGTGTATCACTCCAATAAAAAGACAAAACAAACATATTAAAATATAACACGTTAAAAAGACAAAACATGTTAAATTGTAATAAAACCGTTAAAAAGATCTCAATATGAGATATATCCAAAAGAGCCGCTTTATAAAAGTGACTCAAATGGCATTAAAAAGATCCGCCTGGCGTATAAAACGGAGTAAACAAATAACTCCATCCGCGCTATCGCGTAATAAAAAACGTAGGTCACCTTTAAAATCAAGAGCCAGGCGGATAGGGGCATATTTGCGACACTCCACCAAAATGTGATACACACTCAGAGGAGCATCGCAAAGCTCACACACTGGGGGTGGGTCCCCTCTCAATAAAAACCCATGGGTCAATGATGTGTGTCCGACACGGAGTCTTGTCACGATGACCTCCTCTCTTCTAGACTTTCGTATAGAAGAGGGCCACCGCGACACACCATCCCTGATGGACCGCAGCTTGTTCTGAGCAGGGGTCGAGACCCACTGCTCGTGCCAGGTGCGTAAGACTCCACGCCGAACATAACCCTTTAGATCTAAAAACATGACACCCAGACTCGCCTCAGGAGGCAGGCGTGCTGCCTCCTTGGCCGCCTGGTCAGCAAGTTCATTTCCTGAAAGACCGGCGTGACCAGGAATCCAGCAAAAGGTGAGCCGGGTGTTTAATGAATCAATTTTTAAAATTTGTTCTGAATCATCTGCACGAGAGGATTCCACGAGTAGAGTGTGGACAATGCCAACAGAGCACTCAAGGAATCCGTGCAGATGAGAACAGAACGGTGACACTTACGATATACAAAACATAGAGATTTAAAAATGGCATATAATTCAGCCGTAAAAACACTGTATTCACCAGGTAGAGCAAATTTAAAATTGGATCCTTCCACAACAAAAGCACATCTCACGAAGGCCCCGCATTTTGAGCCATCCGTATAAATGCGTTTAAACCCTCGAAAGCGGGTTGCGAGGAGCTCATTAAAGGTCCTCTCGTATAAAAAGTGTGGTGTGGTCTCTTTAAGGAACTTGGCAAGGTAAAAATGGCATTGAGGTAGGCGTATCTTCCAGGGAGAAACTCGACCTGGGGATGTGGGGATAGCCTTTGGCAAGAGTATCCCACACGTGTCGAAAACCGATAGCATCCTGATCCCAACTGGCCTTGTACTACGCCATTTGGTTTCATACAAGACACGGTTAGGGGGATGAAACACAGGACGATAGGCAACATGCTGCGCCATGCAATGAAGTTTCGACACGTAAGATGCCAGAAAATAGGACCGCCGGTAAGAAAGAGGGGCTCACCGGCGTCGGCACAGATGCTGACGACTGGACTGGTACGAAAGGCACCAGTAGCCAGTCGAATGCCAGTATGGTGGACATTATCTAGCATCTTTAACGCCGAGGGTCTAGCTGAGCCATACACAAAATTGCCGTAATCTAGTTTAGATCTGACCAAGGCCCTATACAGGCGCATAAGGTTTCCCTATCAGCACCCCAGGAGCGACCGCTAACTACTTTGAACAAATTCAATGCTTTGATTCACCTCGTTTTCAGTTCTTTGATGTGAGGGATCCATGTTAGTTTAAAATCAAATAAAAGTCCCAGGAACCTTACGGTCTCGGAGACAGGTAAAACAACGTTGTTCATTAAAATATTGGGGGCTACTAAGATATTGCAACCGGCGCACTTTCATTTAGGAGCTCAAGGCAGTGGTATCCAATAATAAACAGAGAAGAGCCGGGTTAGTTGCCAAGGTCGTCAACGGAAAGGCCAAAGGCCTCTGTGCAGTATGAACGGTGGGGGAAAGGAAGAAAAAGGTAAGGGTAGATAAAGCGAAGGGGGAAGGGTGAAAAAAAGGGGGAAAGTGAAGGAAGAAGAAAATGATGTGAAAGGAAAGATATAGGATAGGTTTGTCCCATACGAGGTACGTCCTGAACAGAAGCCTCCCTTTTAGTCGCCTCTTACGACAAGCAGGGGTTACTGCGGGACTATTCTAAACCCCGTCCCTCAGGGGGACACATCCCTATTAAAATTAATGTTTCCCTCTTTATATTTCATTCACCTCTGACGCTTTGAAATTGGTCTTTGCATTAAAATCGATTATAAAAACTAGAAACATACAAACTTAAAAAAAAATATATTTAAAAGCTATATGAGGTTGAAGTTTTGACAGAAACAAAAATATTTTCCCAAGTTTGTTGTGTTTGTGTTTTTTTCTTCAATACATTATGCTACCACGGTAAATATGTTTACATATTGAAGCAAAACATCAATTTTTAGGTTTTCAAATCTAAATCAGTGCTTTTATATTATTATTATTTAGCACCGCGTCTTACTACCCGTTCCGGTTATACGCGTGCTTTTATAATTTATACTATAAAAATATATGGAATAACTAACGAAAAAATGCGTTACAAACGGCCTTTAATTAATTATGTTAATTAATCTCTTAAAAAACCATTCACTATCATTTGCACGTATCTTTAGGAATCAAGAATCGAGGTATTTTCTTGATTATCGATACTCTCGATACCCTTAAGAATCGAGGAAAAAAAATTCTCATCTTTATTATATATTAACATAGCTCGTCCAGTCTGAGATTATTTTGCTGGACCTCACAAAGCCAATACTCGCACGCCTTAGCGTTCTATATACTAGTATCTACTGGCAATAATAGAATCAAATATTTAAATAATATTTTGAGGCTATCAAATTATGTAAACGTAGGCCGACGTCAATTCCTGAAGACACAGAATTCCTTAATATATGCCATCAAGTATTTAGATGTGTTATTATTTAACTGTTTTAATTTTTTTTATATTCCTTTATACTTGATTAAATGTATTATTTTCTAAGAATTCAAAACCATTGTTAGTTATATTTCCCCAAGTTAAAAATACTGTTGATAATTCTTAATTATGTTTAATATTTTTAGATGCCAAAAAGAGCTACAGTATCAACTGTTCCTAATTTTGAAGAATCTAGAAGGAATTATCAGTCCAGACGGAAACGATGCCCCTCCTTCGTCGATAATTTGGAAAAATGCCAGTTGCTCCGTTCAAGTCACTATATGTCTGTCTAGTAAGTATATATGTGTATATGTCAGAGAAAACAGGAATGACATACAAAACAAGCTTCGGGCTCATTTTGGAATTGGAACTTAAGACGGAGATACAGGTGAAGTGGAACTTTTAAAAGAATTCAAAATTCTCAACGATGAAGAATCTAGTGATGATATTTTAGATTCTTATTCTGATAATTTTGATTCATCATTTGGTAAAAATAACAATACAAATGTTCTTTCTCCAATTGTTCTATTCAGAACGCTTTCTTGAGAAAGATGGGAGGAAATAAAGCCAACATTTTGTTTATATGGAGCACCAACTGCAAATAAAATGCGACGATACAGCGATCTTTCTCCTGCAGAGGGATTCTGGATCTTTTTAACGATAGCGATGGAGTATTAACCGATTACTATCGCCTGTCATAGCGAGTCTCGTATTTCGGATTCTTTGCTTGATAAAGCGAGATCGTCACAGAATTGATTTTCAAAGATATCGTTAGGAAATGTGATTTAATGAGGCCCTGTTTAGCGAGGCTAAGTCCACAGCCAATTGAAACACGCGGATTTAGCGGGAAGAAAATAGAAACAAGCAAGGTATGGCGTTTACAAGGTAAGCTAATAAATAACAATATTTTTGTTTCATTACTCTGTGTAGCTTAGTTCTTAAATAGTATACTTCTATGAAAACAGACCCACTTGCTTTCAATATAATTTCAAGGAAATGTTCATCCGTAGTTTATATTAAGTTGATTAACTAGAGTTTATTAAAATATTTAGATATTATATTCATAGGAAAATTACGATCTTATTGATAAAAAAAGTTAAATATATACCTGCCAATCCATAAATTAAGTAAATACAGACTAATATTCTTAATACAGCATTTCTAACAGTTGTTCCTTTTTTATATTCTAAAACCAATTAGAGAAGTAAATAGTAGAAGTGTTCTGAAAAACTATAATTCCACCTAAAAATTCGTCCATTTTTTTTTACAAAGATGTGTAGTAGGAATTACTTTGTAATTCTGTGTTCATAAATGTTTTGCAGCAAAGTTGTTCGTGGTGAAAAGGCCTCTCCTGACCAAATTTATACCTTGGTGGACTACATGCTGGACCGCAGGGAAGTTGCAGCTGGGCGCCTCTGTAGGATGAGGGGAAGGGAGAGTTGAGCAGCACGATGGCAAAAATTGGGTTCATTGCTCAACACAATGGGGCCCCATAAGAGTGTGGTCCAGTGGCAAAGGGTGGGAAATATCTCTATTGGTTTTCTATATGAACTAGGTGAATTGCTATTATCATTTAAAAAAATATATTCCCACGTGATAAAAGTGGGTTTGTTAAGTCATAAATATTTCTGCGAAAGAAAATATACTAGAAATATTTGAGCATCATCACTGATAATGATAATTAATGTTTTTAGGTCTGGACTGACCTAAAATACAAAGCTCGAAGGCATGCAGCATTATTGAGGGCAGATCATTTAAAAACTGGCAACAAGCCAAAAGATGAGCATGCCCTAAATGATATGGAGAAGAAAATTCTCACCATTATTGGGCCAGAGACTGCAGAGGGCTACTGTTTAGCAAATAGCGTACTAGAGAGACAGATGAGACTAATTATTGAAATGTAAGAAGTTGCATTTGAAATTTCTTTGGTTTGATGCATCCTTTAAAATTGTGATACTCTTATATGGTAAATAGATAACTTGCAATTTATTTTTTCTTAAAGTACCATTCTATCAGTTCAATTTGCTTTTAGAAAAGTTAAAAAATAAATTACCACCAAAACCAATACAGGGAAATATTTATTTTATAGGAAGACATTCTTAAAGCCATAGATGGAATCCCTGTCCCTTCAATTGAATATGACCCTCCACAATTACCTCCCAAAAGAAGTGAGCAGCAATCCCGGGGCTACATAGGGCTAGGTCGATGGCAGAGGATACACCATTAAAGGTGGAGAAGTGTGTCTGGGTCCCGGTGTTCATTAACACCAGGTTTCCCGAGACAAGAATATCCTCTACCATCCTCCCGCGGGCGTCTGTAAAATTAGACCCCCACACCAGGTTATGCGCGTTAAAGTCCCCCAAGATGATATAGGGGGCGGGAAGTTGTACAAAGAGGCCTCTAGAGTCATCTTGGAAACACGTTCACCTGGTGGGAGGTAGATGCAGCATAAGGTTACCTCCATAGGAAGGGAGACTCTGACAGCAATCACTTGGAGATCAGAAACAATATTAATATTCTTTTGATATATACGAGGGTCATCCAGAAAGTAAGGTTACAAGGGGTCCTAAGGCCTGGGGAAATTTTTTGTTTCAAATTTGGCACACCTGACTTGTAGGGGGGATCTTAACGGTCAGTTTGTTTGGTCCCGCGTGTTTGTCGGCCATTTTTTTCAGTCACAGTAAATTCTTCCTATGGAGAGGTCGTCGCGCGCTCCCGCCACCTCCCGTCCGTGCGAGATCCGGGCGGTCATCCGTTTTTTGACTTTGCAGAACAATACCGCCGCGAATATCCATCGGAAGTTCGTGAAAGTTTATGGTAGTGATGTGATGAGTCGACAACATGTCACGAAGTGGGTTAGGTTGTTCAGAGAAGGCCGTACTGATACTCACGACGAGGCAAGGAGTGGGAGACCATCAGTGATTTCAGACGAACTTGTGCGAAAAATTGAAGAACAAGTGCGAAATGACCGCCGTATGACGCTTGATGACCTTCACGAAAAATTCCCTGACATTTCTAGAAGTCTCCTTGGTGATATTGTGTCGGAAAAACTTGGTTACAAGAAGTTGTGTGCGAGATGGGTGCCCAGAATGCTCACACCGGAGCACCGTCAAAATCGCGTCACCACCGCGCGTGAATTTTTGGATCGTTTTGTACAGGAGGGAGAAGCTTTTCTGGACTCTATCGTGACAGGGGATGAGACGTGGGTGTGTCACTACACCCCAGAGACCAAAAGACAATCACTTCAGTGGCGTCATTCATCTTCCCCAGCCACCAAAAAGTTCAAGACAACCCATTCAGCCGTAAAAGTCATGGCATCTGTTTTTTGGGACCGTAAGGGCGTCCTTTTGGTGGATTTTATGCCCAAAGGGACTACCATTAATGCAGAGGCTTACTGCAATACCCTAAAAAAAACTCAGAAGAGCCATTCAGAACCGCAGAAGGGGAATGCTGACCCGGGGAGTCAGCCTCCTGCATGACAACGCCAGGCCCCACACCGCGCGAGTTTCACAGGAGCTGCTGACATCATTTGGATGGGATATTGTCACCCACCCACCCTATTCACCCGACTTGGCGCCTTCGGACTATCACCTTTTCACTAAACTAAAGGAGTTTTTGGGTGGGAAACGTTTTTCCAACAATCAGGAGGTCGAGGAAGCTGTGAAGAAGTGGCTGAAAGAGTTGGCGGCGGAGGTCTATGCCACTGGCATACAAAAGCTGGTGCCCCGACTACAGAAATGTCTTGATCTCGACGGCGATTATGTTGATAAATAGTATAATATATTTCTGAAGTATCCTGTGAGTTTCAATTAAATACAAGCATTTTTCGATTCTAAATAAATGTCGTAACCTTACTTTCTGGATGGCCCTCGTAGTACTTCGTGCGAATATAGCCACACCTCCGCTAGCCCGATCAAAGAAAGGCTTGTCGCTAAGATTCACATCGTACCCACGAAGCATCGGGTTGTCAGTTGGGTGGAAGTGGGTTTCCTGCAAACACAAGATGTGAGGATGCAGGGAAGAAATTAGTAGTATAATTTCCTCTGCACGAGCATAGAAACCCCTACAATTCCATTGTAGTAGCGACATAAGTTATTAGTATGAAATTTAGTTATCCTCGTAATCCATTTCACTATCCTTTAAGAATAAAAATTTGTTGAGGTCCTTTTTAGGCCCTCTTGCCTTTCCCAGTCTATCCTGTACCTCCCGCTTCAGGAGAGGCTTCGGTTTATTTTGGAGAGACTGGGTAGTCGGATTCATGTTCGAAGGCTTTAAGGCCTTCGACGCTTTTTTTTAAAAAAAATTTCGGCGGTCTCTCGCTGGTCCTTCTTCAAGGCACCAGTGGGACTCGAGTTAGCGGCCTCACCTGCCTGTTCCGCAACTCGTCCCCACCTCCGGAAGCCCATAGGTGGGTGTGAGAGGCTCAACAACGGCCGCCCTTGTTTTAGTACCCCGAGGCGAGCCCGGGGGGATTTCCCGAGGTGGGCTCGGGGGTGTGCTCGGGGGGGGGGGGGGGTTCCTCGAGGAGGTCTCCTCGGTGGTATAGGTGGGGGAGACAACAGTTGTGGCGGTTTGGCCTCCTTTAAAAATTTAGGCGCCACGGCAGTTGGCGCGTAATCAACATAAATATCTCGAGAAGAGACCAATGGCTCTGGTCGTGTTGGCTCCTTAGCAAGATTAACTGCGTAATGGCAATTGGGACAGTTTATATTTTGACTGACAATCCGGCTATACGAAGTTTGAAATACCGGAGCTTGACTTGATACGTATTCCTTGCGTGCCTGGGCATATGAGAGCTTCTTTTCAGATTGTATCTCCAGGACTTTCTTCTCTACCTTCCATTTTGGACAGGCCCGAGACCAGGCGGAATGCGGACCCTTGCAGTTGACGCATTATTTAGGAGACTCGCATGGTGTTTCGTGAGCCTCCTGTCCACAATCCGCACAGGTTGGCTTACCACGGCATCGCAGCTTCGTATGCCCAAATTCCTGGCACTGAAAACAGCGCCGAGGGTTAGGGACATACGGCCGGACCCTGAGCGCGTGGAAGCCTGCTCGGACCTCCTTCGGAAGGGTAGAAGTCGCAAATGTGAGGATATACGTATCCGTCTTCTTTTCTTGTCCATTCTTTTTTGTGACAATACGGTACACTTCGGTGACATGCTGGGGGAAAGCTCCTCACAGATCTCCTCAATGCTTACGCAGTCGAGGTCATAACAGGTGACCACTCCCTTGCAAACATTGAGGAACCTGTGGGGCTCCATCTTCACCTGTATATTTGCCGTATTACTCAACGGTATTTCGGAGATCGCCATAATATTTGAGGATTGTGTGTCGGTCATAGTCTGAATCATAATGGTGCCTTCACGCAGTTTCCTTATTAAAACGTCAGATTTTGCTGCTCCATTTATCACTCTTTCGAGGATAAATGGGCTGACATGTTTCAGATCTACACTTTCTTCTACTCGAGACATCACCAGGAAGCGGGGCTGGGGCCTCACAACTTCCTGGCTTTTTATCAAGACAGGGCTGGACGGCCTTACCCGTTTCCGCCTCTTATCATTAATACGGCCCTGTGAGGGGCCGGGCAGTAAGATGCCAGCAGAACTTGGCAGTACGGTGCCAGCGGCCGTAAGGTGTCAGCTGTGACAATAAACTCATTCATGAGTGGGAGGACAACCTGCAAAAGTACTCGGATCGTAGACCCAGGTTGATCCCAGTTGGTTCTACCACATAGGGCCCTGTTAACTCTTCCGGCGAGCGGCTCCATACGACGCTAGACATGACAACCTTCATATGGAGCATCGCGGAAGAGAGTTCACCGCAGCAAGTGTATGCAGGAAATTGCTAATTTTACGTCCGGAACCCTCATGAACGCAACCGGTCTTTTCTCAAGGCAGGGTACCCGGTTGTCATCCCTAAGGCCCTTCTACCAAGATATTACAACCGGCGCACTTTCACTCAGGAGCTCAAGGCAGTGATATCCAATATTAACCAAAGGAGAGCCGTCTTAGATGCCAAGGTCGTCAACAGAGGGGCCAAAGGTCTTTGTGCAGGATTTAACGGCAGGGGAAGGGAAGAAAGAAGGAAGGAAGAAGTAAGGAAAGAAAAGGTGGAAGAAGGAAAAAAGAAAGAGAAGGAAAAGAGGGGGGGAAAAAGTGAAAGGAAAGATGTAGGATAGGGATGTCCTGCACGAGTTACATCCTGCACAGATGCCTCCCCTTTTAGTCGCCTCTTACGACAAGCAGGGGTTACTGCGGGACTATTCTAAACCCCATCCCGCAGGGGGGAATATATTTTAAGCCAACGAATTGTTTTCAAGCTATAAACGAATATACTTATATAGTTTTTTGTATAGGACTTTGAAATCTAAAACAAGTTATATTAGTGATGAGATTAAATAAGACTTGACATCATACAGATAAGTAATTAATAAATTAATTGTAATTATCTTTGGTGGAACTAGATATTCATTCCTTCTCACTGTTTTTGAAGCGTAAATATTATATTATGCGCTTTTGTAGAATGTGATGCACATTTTTTATATTGTGTTTCTGCGTTGTGCCTTATTTTGTTTAATATATCTTATGAATTTTAAGTAAATAGCTCAATTTATGGGTGAAAGAGTGAGAAAGTCTTTGTGGTTCTCCATACCTTTTTTTTTTTTTTTTTTTTTAGAATTTATTAGTTTGAAATCAATATTATTGATGTTATAACAAGATAGTTTGCGTGATTGCATTATAAATCCACTAATTCCCGTTCAACATTTATGGTAACGAGAATCAAAAGTAAATTTTTGAACAATTTTTCCAATAACCTTTCCACCCTGTAACAGTGTTTTGTTAATGAAGGACAATGAATCTATCAAGTACTTTGTATCCATGCATGTATACATGATATGGTAAAATAGTTAGAATCCATAGCCATTTTAATCTCTTTCTCTTTTTCAATGTCTCTCTCTCTCTCTCTCTCTATATATATATATATATATATATAGAGAGAGAGAGAGAGAGAGAGAGAGAGAGAGTTAAATGTAGCTTTATAAGCTATTATATAATACTTTCGTTTGCTTATTTTGTTTACGTAGCTAGTTTCTAATTTGACATGGTTAATATTGTATATTTCATGTTATTTTATACGAGATTTTGTTTATCAGGTTCACAACAGAAATGCCGAAAATACCAGCTATAGCTCCTGAAAATCTATTGCCAATACTACAGAAGCGGAAAGATGCCATTTGGAAAAATGGTAAAATACAAATTCCTTCAAATAAAGTATGGGAGTATTTGAGCAATGATCTTGGCAATGTAATGACTCCAAAAGCAATTTACACGGCCTTAAAATCAAACAGATACAATTTATTGGAAAAATTGGGCTGTGTAACGAATGAATATTTGCCTAGTGATAGTATTTAAGACAATGAAAATATAGTGATTGAAATTGATGTATCAGACAGTAGTTCAAATGAATCAAATGAAAGTGGCGTATCTAGTGACTTTTTGAAAGAGGACGAGGTTATATTAATAGACGAGGAGACCTGGGACAAAATCAAGCCACGTCATGTTACCCTAAAAAGGAAAGACTCAAGATTTCCCCGTGAACGTAAAGTATTGCCAAAAGGAGTTTGGACAAATGTTTTAAATGAAATAATTTTTTAAAACCTTCGAAAGCCTTGCACATGGGTTTATAAACGTGCACACGTGTCGGAGAATTGCGATGAAATTGTTTGTACTGGATTTTGTAAGGAATGCCAAGCAAATATTTCAATAAAAATTAATGATCATAAAAGTTACAAAGGAACAAGGGAAATTAAATGCAAAGTAATGAACTTTAAAACAAGTTTCCAACACAAATACTCAAAGCGTGAGCTGGCTGGATCACTCCGACAAGAATATGCAAATAAAATAAATTCAAAATCATGTTTAGAGTTAAGACGACAAATGGCTGAAAATATTATGGAGCTGGGTGATGAGGAACCAACCCACCTACCTTCTGCAAAAGCTTTACGACAATTGAAGTATAAGTTGGCAAAACAGAGCTGCTTTGACAAAGAACCAGTAGCATCTTTGCTAAAAGCCAAGTATTCTCCAGATTTTCTCAATTCCATTCACGATATTGGTTTGGATCCATTTTTTGTTTATTATTGGGACCCTTTGCAGCTGAATTTATACTCCAAGTACTGTTATGATGAAGTTTCTAAAATCATTTGTGATGCAACAGGAGGAGTGTGCAAAGCTCCAAAACTTCCAGCCACACGAAATTTAGCAATGAAGAGTAAACACATATTTTTATATCAAGGCGTGGCTGTGAGTAAGCATGGTATGTCATTTCCCATATGTCAAATGTTGTCACAAACGCATGATTCAAATTCCATAGAGAAATGGTTAAGGTGCTGGGTGCGAGCAGGAGCATCTATTCCAAAGGAAATAATTTGTGATGCATCTTCGGCATTACTTTTAGCTGTCGTGAGAGCTTTCACAAAGGCACGGTCACTACAAGAATATGTTGAGATGTGCTATGCAAAACTTAACGACATATCCCATAGCCCACTTCAAACATATCTAAGAATAGATGTTGCACATCTTATCAAGTCAGTGTCAAGATGGCATTGTTTTTTAAATTGTGATAAAAGAGTGAAAGAATTTTATATGCGAGAAATTGGAATGCTTGTTAATTGCACTTCATTTTTAGATGCTAAACAAATTGTTAAAGACATAGTTCAAATATGCCAAACCTCATACGAAAGTACAGAAGATGGTATTGATATGGAACTTGAAGGAGCCAGAGCGAGAATGAAACAGTTAATTGCAACCGGATGTTCTGAAACTTTACACAACTTAGCTGATGATCCATGTGAGGAAGACGTCAACCACAAGAGGAGTATACGGTGTCTGGGCGGGATTGGGTGGATGAAATAATGTCGAATCTAACCATTCCTACTGCACCATCTAGTGTCGGAAAAGAAAATATGCATTACTTTCCCAATCTCATAGTCCCACTTCGGAAACTATTGGACAAAATTCCTCTTTGGTCAGGAATTATGATAAACATTTTCAAATACGGATCAACTAGGGCAACAAGTGCATGTGTTGAATCATATTTTAAGGACTTGAAAACCTTAACTATGAAATATGAAACCAATCGAATGAGGGTTGACTTGTTCGTCATGAAACATCTTAAATCAATTCGAGGTGACATAAAATATTCAGCCTCTGGCGTATCTACTAAAAAAAAGACGAAAACAAACTAAAATTACTGCATAATAGTACAAATATTGACTCTCAACTAGATGGGTTTGCTCATGTGTCTACCATTCAGAAGATTGTAGATACTAATGTGTATACAGACTATATAAGTTCAACAAATGTCCCTTTAATATATGAAAGTTTGGATGAAACAACTAATAAACACTGTAAAAGACCACAATGCTCTATCAATGATCCAACAATTTGTCAAGCCTGTTCTGACGGAAATACACCTTCTGGTTCTCATAAATGTTTGACATGTGCATCCTTTGTACACGCATTGCCCGGTTGTTCTATTCCCTTTGGTGATGAGGGATACGGACAAAGACGCATTTGCTTGCAATGTGCCGACTTGGCTCGAACACACGTTTCTGATAATCAGGAAGGTGACGTTTTCTCCAATTATCAGAGGGAACCTCCAGAAGAAAACTGGCGAGGTTTAAATCCTGATATAAGTCTAAAAGTACCTCCTAAAAAACGTAGATATTCATATTTGTATCCTCAATCGGATTGGGCAACTTTGGATGTCTATTCGAAACCTCTTGCTGCAAAAACTCAACTTGGAGTGTTAAAAAATGGACATCTATGCAAAAACGTGAAGCTTAAAAAAGACACTTACAGCTTTACGAACACATGTGCAGTTGATGCTATTATACATGGTTTTGTAGTTATGTATTGCGATTGTACTAAATTGAAAGATTTGATTGATACCTTACAAAATGACACCATATGCCAATTGATAAAATCTTTGGCAACATTTGGAGTCACTTTAGAGGCTTATAAAATTAGAGCATTAATATTAAAAGACTTGTTTGCTAAGTCAAAGACCATAAATAAATTGAATATAGTCGCTTGTGATGTCACTGTAGCAACTGCTATAAAAAAAATATTAACCAAAGAACTCTGTACGTACATTGAAGAGAAATTGTGCTCGTCCCCAAATTGACCATCTCCTTTCAACAAAAGAACTATTCCTTTTATTGGTGCAAATGTTGAAATACTCAGAGATAAAGGTATATCATTTTTACAGGACGCTATTGATAAAGAAATGGACTTGGAATACTGTACATGTAATACGATTATAATTGCTAATGAAATTAAAACAAACTGCGATGGCTTTGCAACACTAACTAAACTAGTGTGCTCACCAGTTTTCATCGTAGAAACTACACAATTTATTGCTGGGTATGAATCACACGTTTTCCCAAATATTCCCACTGAAAATTTTCAACTGTATGATTTGGATATGATACCAAAAACTTTATCAATACAAGATCATATTTTTGACCTAAAATGTGTAGTAGATTTCATTCCACCTCATTCGGACAAAGTTAGTGGACATTATATTGTTCACTGTTTGCGGCCCTCTAATAGATGGGAATGTTTTGATGACTTGAAAAAGAAAATAACTACCTCAACATCTCAGGTAAATCCTCATGTGCTTATGTACGCAACCCACAATTTTGGCAACTAGTTGTTCAATTCGTGGTATGTTTATAAATAGCAAAGAACTTAATTCTTTTCAAATTACATAATTATATGTAATCCTGCATATTCATGCAAATTATAGTGTATCAATAGTGAATAATTTTTTATAGAACATTTTGTATTCATGTATAGAAAAATATTTTCTCCTTTGTGACATCCACATAATGTATTGTTACCTTGTTTTCATATAATATTTGACGATAGTGGCTTTTTCAAATAAATTGATATTTTTACGTGTTTGATGAACAATATTCCAGGTATTTTGGCATTTTCTCAAAATATACTTCAAACTATTATGCAGGAATTTAACAAAATATAGTAGCATTAAATGAATGCATCTAATAAACACTTTGTAATAAAACACATCATGATAGTTTGCTTTATCGTTTCACTTGATATTGTTTACTTGTATGTTGTTCTATGAATACTCATACTTTGTTCTTATTTTCATACTTTATCCCACATCGTTAAGACATGGTAAACAAGATTTCACCAAATTTGGGGGTGATATCTAACAACAGAAGCACGTTTTAAATTTAATTGATGAATCTCTGGAAATTATAGTAATATAACTATTATTATAATATTAATATTGTAAAATATTCACTTTACAATCAGCTAAAACACAGCTTCAGAGTAAAATAAAATAAATTTTTTCTCGTGGCTGTATAAACTTTAAATATACACACCTTAAAAAGAAAATTAACATGTTGCAAATGATGTCTTAAAAAGAGCTTTTTTAGATCGTGTTAATAACTTTTTAAACATGTTCACAATTAATGAATCGTAAATAAAGAGCCTTATATTTGTACCACCAACAATAACAACCTAGCACTAAACATCACTAATGTGGCAGTCATATCACAAAAACCAAAGTAAAAAAAAGGTAGATGAATTAATATAAGTTTAGTTACCTAGAAGTAATTTTAATAGGCGACATTTTTATACACTAACGTTAAAAATCCAGTACTAACCAACATCGACATTGGGCGTATTCAGAAATCTTGTCTTTTTTATTCCTTGAAGCTAACTTTATTAACTTGGCCAACCTTTAGGAATCTCTAATAAATGCTATATTTAAATCACGAACTAAGAATAGTCAGATCTTGCACAGCACAAACAATTATCATTTTTAAACACCAGGGGACTATCTTTAAATACACTTAGCCACCATAAGGAATTGTTAGTAGGTGCATTTTATTTAAAGTAGTACAGATGAGAAACAAACTCTAACAGAACGCTAAAATGGGTTGACGTAAATTTTATCCTGAAGATTTTGTGACCTCAAGCTACTTGGCAAATTCTGTTCCGTTATTAGCAAAGGTGGTGTAAATTCTATCCCACATTTTTTTTTTTAACATTTCAATTTTTTTAACGAAACTCCTTAGGTTTAAAAACGTAATAAATTCATGGATAAAGAAAACCCAAATTGATGAAGCCTTTTTTCTCACTATATTTTCAGTATCTTTAAACAAATTATTGTGAATCATTTTACTGAAAAATTTATCAGTCAGATACATACACCCCAATTTACAAGCGTATAAAGACGTACAGATGGAAACGTACACTCGTCTAGGAAACAACCCTCCAAAGAAGTTGAAGATAACAGTGGGAAAATATCAGTTTCTGGCTAATAAAATTACTTACTATAATTAAAGATAAATATAACTGTTTGATTTTGTCAAAGAGATGTGACATACATTATTACTTGTGTAATTTTCTCGGTGAGTATAGATGATCTAAATAAACAATACATTGCACCATTGTGGATCATTTATAAATTTTTAAATGAAATATGTGTAATAGATTAGTCTTTATTTTTTCAGAAGTTTGAAGTTCAAATTATTCTTTTTGTAATTTTTATATCTGTACTAGGATTTAAAAATGTGATAATGTTGAAATAAATGTGAGGGATGCGGTAAATATAGCACGCTTATAATATTGAGACGGAATTTACACCATTTCTACCATTTAAAATGCAAACTGGATTAAATTTACCAAAACGCAAAAAATGTTTGTTAAAAAATTGTGCCGCTATTATTTTAACCGGGTTCACAAGTGGTTGTTGTCAAAATAACTCTAATATACTATCTTATTAAACGCAACATTTATTATTATTATTATTATTATGTTTTAGAGGCCCATCGACACACTGAGGTCATTAGGGCCTTAGCATTATATAAATACATAGTAAAATCTCCATAGGAGAGAGACAGAATATTCACCTGTTTATATAAAAAAGGTGAAGAGACAATATAAAAAGAATGGTTCTCAATATGAAAAAAAAAAACATTTGAGGCACTCCATAGGAGTACTCAAATAGGCTCAAAGTACAATTGAGTGAAGCACCTGCTAAAAAAAACCACAGGTGTATCACTCTAATAAAAAACAAAACAAACATATTAAAATATATTAGTTAAAAAGACAAAACTAACATGTTAAAATAATTGTTTTATTAAAGTTTATTAAAATGGATAAAACGACAAAACAAACACATTAAAGAATGCTAAAATGTTAAAAAGGTCTCAATATGAGATAAAATCCAGATGAGCCACTTTATAAAAGTGACTCAAATGGCACTAAAAAGATTCACCTGGCTTATAAAATGGAGTAAACAAATAACTCCTTCAGCGCTTTCGCGTAATAAAAAACTAAGGTCACCTTTAAAATCAAGGGCCAGGCGAATAGGGGCATGATTGCGACACTCTACCAAAATGTGGTGCACACTAAGGGGAGCATCGCAAAATTCACACACTGGAGGTGGATCCCCTGATAGTAAAAATGCATGGGTTAGAAATGTATGCCCGACGCGGAGTCTCGTCACGATGACCACCTCTCTTCTAGACTTTCGTATAGAAGAGGGCCATCGCGACACACCGTCCCTGATGGACCGCAGCTTGTTCTGAGCAGGGGTCGAGACCCACTGCTCGTGCCAGGTGCGTAAGACTCCACGCCGAACATAACCCTTTAGATCTAAAAACATGACACCCAGACTCGCCTACGGAGGCAGGCGTGCTGCCTCCTTGGCTGCCTGGTCCGCCAGTTCATTTCCTGGAAGACCAGCGTGACCAGGAATCCAGCAAAAGGCGAGCCGGGTGCTTAATGAATCAATTTTAAAAATTTGCTCATATATCATCTGCACGAGGGAATTCCAGGAGTAGAGTGTGGACAATGCCAACAGAGCACTCATGGAATCCGTGCAGATGAGGACAGAACGGTGACTACTTCGGTATACAAAACACAAAGATTTAAAAATGGCATATAATTCAGCCGTAAAAACACTGGTTTCTTTAGGTAAACACAATTTAAAATTAGATCCTTCCACAACAAAAGCACATCCCACGGAGGCTCCAGATTTAGAGCCGTCAGTGTAGATGCGCTCAAATCCGTGAAAGCGAGTGGAGAGAAGCTCATTAAAGGTCCTCTCATATACAAAGTTTGGGGTGGTCGCTTTAGGGAACTTGGCAAGATCAAAATGGCATTTCGGAGGGCGTATCTTCCAGGGAGAAACTCGACCTGGTGATGTAGGGATAGCCTTTGGCAGGACTATCCCACACGTGTCGAAAACCGATAGCATCCGGATCCCAACCGGCCTTTTACTACGCCATTTAGTTTAATACAAGACACGGTTAGGGGGATGAAACACAGGGCGGTAAGCAACATTATTTGGCATGCAATGCAGTTTCGACACGTAAGATGCCAGGAGATAAGACCGCCGGTAAGAAAGAGGGGGGTCACCGGCGTCGGCACATTTGCTGACGACTGGACTGGTACGAAAAGCACCAGTAGCCAGTCGAATGCCAGCATGGTGGACGCTATCGAGCATCTTTAACGCCGAGGGTCTAGCGGAACCATATACAAAACTGCCGTAATCAAGTTTTGATCTCACCAAGGCTCTAAAGAGGCGCATCAAGGTTTCCCCATCAGCACCCCAAGAGCGACCACTCACAACTTTAATAAGTAAATTCAAAGCTTTAACACAACTCGATTTCAGGTCTTTGATGTGGGCGATCCAAGTTAGTTTAAAATCGAATAAAAGTCCCAGGAACCTTACGGTCTCGGAGACAGGTAAAACAACGTTGTTCATTAAAATATTGGGGGCTGGCTGTATTCCGCGTAATCTATGGAAGTGGACGACAGTCGTCTTGGCCGCAGAGAAACGAAAACCATTACGAGATGCCCACAACCATAGATTGTTTACAGCGAGTTGTATTTGTCGTTCAGCCCTGTGGAGACTTGATGAACTGCAATAAATTGGGTAATCATCCACAGAAAGGCATGAACGAACAGGTAAGCGCACGTTGTCTACAATGCTATTTATCGCAATAGCGAACAACGTGCAGTTAAAGGACTGCCCTGGGGCACCCCATTTTCTTGAATAAAATCATCGGATAAGGTGTTGTTTAACCTTAACCGGAAGTGTCTATCTGACATAAAATTAGCTAAAAAATAGGGAGGCTCCCCCGGATCCCCCAATTAAAAAAGTTTTTTAAGATGCCGTAACGCCATATAGTATCGTTAGCCTTCTCCAAATCAAAGAAAAATGCAAAAAGATGCTGTTTATGGAGAAAGGCGTCACGAACAGAAGTCTCAAGACGGACGAGATGATCAACCGTGGATCGGGTACGGCGAAAACCACATTGAATATTGGATAGCAGATTGCGGGATTCTAAACACCATATGAGTCGTTTATTTATCATTTTTTCTAATATTTTGCATACAGCTAGTTAAGGCTATCGGTCTATAACTAGTTGGCTCTAATTTTTCCTTGCCACTTTTATATATTGGGATAACGGTTGCTTGCCTGCAAAGTGTTGGGAATTGACGAGATTCCCAAACACAATTGTTGAGGTCTAAGAGGAACGCCCGTCCAGCAGGGGACAGTTGGCGCAACATTTCATAATGGATATCATCCGGGCCAGAAGTTGTATTGCCCGCCTGGGACAGGGCATAAGTAAGTTCTTCTTTAGTAAAGGGGGAGTTATAAACCTCCCCCGACTTTGGCCAAAATCAATAGTAAGGGGCTCGATGCTGCACTTATGCACCGCGAACTCGTTAGAGTAGCTCGCAGTGCTAGATATATTGGCGAACATCGAGCCCAATACATTGGCGACCTCCATAGGGGAGGAGACAAGTGAACCGTTTGACATAAGTGCGGGTATATTATAAATGGTATTTTTGCTACTACGTACTTTACGAATGTGATCCCAAACCTTGGTTGTGGGAGTGGAAATAGTAAGGGTAGAAATAAACTGTCTCCAAGACTCTCTTCTGCTTTCTCGAATGATACGGCGAGCTCTAGCACGTAGAATCCGGAATGACTCCAGATTCTCCGAAGTAGGATGTCGATGAAAGAGACGTAGGGCCCTTCGACGGTTAGAAATAGCCAGCCGGCACTCCTCGTTCCACCAGGGAACAGGACGGTGGCACGGGTTTGGCGAGGATTTAGGGATGGATGCCCTCGCCGCCGCTATGACCGTAGAAGTAAATTGCCCAGCCTTATCATCGACGTCAGGAGAAAGGGGTTCGTCGAATACGGCGAGCTTGCGGAATTTATCCCAGTTAGCACGTTTAAGAACCCATAGGGGGAACCTTGCTGTACTGGGAGGATCTTTAATTTGTGAAAGCAGAATGGGAAAGTGATCGCTGCCACATAGGTCCGAGTGAACCTCCCAAAGGAAGTGAGCAGTAATCCCGGGGCTACATAGGGCTAGGTCGATGGCAGAGGATACATCATTAAAGGTGGAGAAGTGTGTCTAGGTCCCGGTGTTCATTAACACCAGGTTTCCCGAGACAAGAATATCCTCTACCATCCTCCCGCGGGTGTCTGTAAAATTAGACCCCCACACCAGGTTATGCGCGTTAAAGTCCCCCAAGATGATATAGGAGGCGGGAAGTTGTATAAAGAGGGCCTCTAGACTCATCTTGGGAACACGTTCACCTGGTGGGAGGTAGATGCAGCATAAGGTTACCTCCATAGGAAGGGAGACTCTGACAGCAATCACTTGGAGATCAGAAACAATATTAATATTCTTTTGATATATAGTACTTCGTGCGATTATAGCCACACCTCCGCTAGCCCGATCAAAGAAAGGCTTGTCGCTACGATACACATCGTACCCACGAAGCATCGGGTTGTCAGTTGGGCGGAAGTGGGTCTCCTGCAAACACAAGATGGAAGGATGCAGGGAAGAAATTATTAGTTTGATTTCCTCTACACGAGCATAGAAACCCCTACAATTCCATTGTAGTAGCGACATAAGTTATTAGTATGAAATTTAGTTATCCTCGCAATCCATTTCACTATCCTTTAAGGATAAAAATTTGTTGAGGTCCTTTTTAGGCCCTCTTGCCTTTCCCAGTCTCTCCTGTACCTCTCGCTTCAGGAGAGGCTTCGGCTTATTTTGGAGAGACTGGGTAGTCGGATTCTTGTTCGAAGGCTTTAAGGCCTTTGACGCTTTTTTTATATGATGATTTTCGTCGGTCTCTCGCTGGTCCTTCTTCAAGACACCAGTGGGACTCGCCTTAGCGGCCTCAACTGTTCCGCAACTCGTCCCCAACTCCGGAAGCCCAGAGGTGGGTGTGAGAGGCTCAACAACGGCCGCCCTTGTTTAAGTACCCCGAGGCGGGCTCGGGGGGATTACCCGAGGTGGGCTTGGGGGGGTTCCCCGATGTGGGCTCGGAGGAACTCCTCGAGGTATCCTCGGTGGTATAGGTTGTTGGGCTCCCTGGGCTGCTCCGACTCAAGTCCCGAGCGGTGGTCTCCCTCGCTTTTATACTCAGCTGAGGCGCTGGTAAAAAGACGAGGAAGGTCCGCAGGACTCGCCGAAGAGCGAAGGGAGACCCGGGCTTCTTTAGGGGCCATTGCTTTATTTGAGAACATTACAGAGATAATATTTACAAGTTATGGTTATACAGTTTCTTAACTAGGTCCCGTTCCAGAGGTCCGGGGTGTCGGCCGAAGACCCAGGGCGTTCGGAGTTCCAAGTGCAGGCGTCGGAAGAACTGCGTTATTTTCTCCGTCTCTCTCCCGTCCTCGTGGGGCTCTGGGTGTCGGTCGTTCCCTGTATATCACCTGCTGGATGGTCTGCGTTGGTTGGTACCCAGGAGGGTATATGGCGGCCGTCGCTGAGTCCCCCGCCACGGCGATGGCTTCACTCCAGCTCTTCGTCACTGCTATAAACAGCATGTTGAGTCGGTGGAGGAGTTTCTGTTGCACGATCTCTGGCAGGTTTGGGTAATCCTCCATCAGGCTGAGCAGGAAGCGGAGTTCGTGTGTGTCTCGGCCCGGTTGCATCTCGTTCAGTTTGGCCTTGGCTGCTAGGGCCAGCTTCAAGGCTTGGTCTCTGGTAGCGGCAAGTGTCCGAGTGCCGTGTGGTCCCAGAGAGCCCCACGCGTTCGCCGTCGATGTAGCAGGCGATGTCGGCGGGCGTTCTCCTGTAGAAGGAGGTTGTTCCCCAGCACCAGGGGTTGTAACATCCCGAGGAGTTCCTCCAAATCGCTCGGCGATGGCGAGGAACCTTTCCTGCATCGTGTCGACCGTCTCTTGGAGGGTTTGTAGTCTGGCTTCTCAATTCCTCTCTTCCTGGGCGGCTGCCATGTCCTTTGGGTGTCGAGTCTGGTAGACCAGCCGTGGTGCTTGACTAGCTAGGCGGGTAATGTAGCCAAAGTCTGGTTGTGCCAACAATTCCGGAGTAGGAAGTGAGGGTGGTGAGTCGAAGCTGGACCGGGCTTCGTTGTCGGACTTGACCGGTGTTCTTGCCGGTGAAATTGAGCTGTCCGTGTCGGAGAACAGAGTGTCTTGTTCGGACGGGCCGTCCGATGGAGGGTCCACGGTTTGTGGTGTACCTCGTGGGGAGCCTTGAACCAGCGATACTTGAAGTTTCAATCCTGGTCTTGATCCTGGTGTGTGTGACATTGACCTGTTGTTGGGCTCCCTCCGCTGCTCCGACTGCAGTTGACGCAGTATTTAGGAGACTCGCATGGTGTTTCGTGAGCCTCCTGTCAACAATCCGCACAGGTTGGCTTACCACGGCATCGCAGCTTCGTATGCCCGAATTCCTGGCACTGAAAACAGCGCCGAGGGTTAGGGACATACGGCCGGACCCTGAGCACGTGGAAGCCTGCTCGGACCTCCTTCGGAAGGGTAGGAGTCGCAAATGTGAGGATATACGTATCCGTCTTCTTTTCTTGTCCATTCTTTTTTGTGACAATACGGTACACTTCGGTGACATGCTGGGGGGAAAGCTCCTCACAGATCTCCTCAATGCTTACGCAGTCGAGGTCGAAACAAGTGACCACTCCCTTGCAAACATTGGGGAACCCGTGAGGTTCCACCTTCACCGGTATTGAAGCCGTATTACTCGACGGTATTTCAGTAATAGCCATGATGTTGGAGGACTGGACGTCAGTTACAGTCTGTATCAAAATATTGCCATCACGCAATTTCCTTATAGAGACGTTAGATTTTGCTGCACCATTTATCGCTCTTTCGAGGATAAATGGGCTGAAGCGCTTAAGGTTTCCATTGGCATCATCTCAAGACATCACCAGGAAGCGGGGCTGGGGCCTCACCATTTCCCGGGTTTCCACAGTGACAGGGCTGAACGGCCTTACCCGTTTACGCCTCTTACCTATATTACGACCTTGCGAGGGGCCGGGCAGTGAGTTGCCAGCAGTGTTTGGCAGTACGTTGCCAGCGGCGACAATGTTGTCGGCCATGCCATGATTGGGGACAACCTACACAATACTCGGATCGTAGACCCAGGGTGATCCAAGTTGGTTCTACCACATATGGCCCTGTTAACTGTCCCGACGAAAGGCTCTATAAGACGCTAGACATGACAACCTTCGCATAGAGCATCGCCGAGAGAGAGGTCGTTGCAGCAAGTGGGTGTAGGAAAGTTCCAATTTTACGTCCGGGCCCACATGAACGCAACCGATCTTTTCTCAAAGTAGGGTACCCAGTTATTGTCATCCCTGAGGCCCTTCTACTAAGATATTGCAACCGGCGATCTTTCATTTAGGAGCTCAAGGCAGTGGTATCCAATAATAAACAGAGAAGAGCCGGGTTAGTTGCCAAGATCGTCAACGGAAAGGCCAAAGGCCTCTGTGCAGGATAAACGGTGGGGGAAAGGAAGAAAAAGGTAAGGGTAGATAAAGCGAAGGGGGAAGGGTGAAAAAGGAGGGAAAGTGAAGGAAGAAGAAAATGATGTGAAA
The DNA here is from genome assembly GCA_039000515.1 of Timema cristinae. Lineage (NCBI taxonomy): Eukaryota > Metazoa > Arthropoda > Insecta > Phasmatodea > Timematidae > Timema > Timema cristinae. The sequence continues at coordinate 105,310 of JBCFYV010000926.1, read as the reverse complement.
GAAAAGATATAGGATAGGTTTGTCCCACGCGAGGTAAGTCCTGCACAGAAGCCTCCCCTTTTAGTCGCCTCTTACAACAAGCAGGGTTACTGCGGGACTATTCTAAACCCCGTCCCGCAGAGGGATGGAAAGTATCAAAACAATTAAAATCAACAAACAAAAAACAGTCAGTACCAGCAATACACAGGGAACACGGTATGGCATACACAAGCTCAGAGAAAGCGGAAGCCATAGCAGTGACACTAGAGAAGCAATTCACACCAAACCAAATTCCAAAAGACCCAGATTTTGTCAGGGATGCACAAAGAACAGTAAGGGAATACCTATTTAGACCTATAGTGTCGCGGGTTGACCCAATAACACTCGACGTATTAACAAACACAGTGAAAAACCTGCCAAAAAACAAATCGCCAGGACACGACAGACTTACAAACGAAACCATACAAAAACTACCACCAAGGGAGCTACACACACTACTAACAATATACAATGCGCTACTAACACTTTGTCACTTCCCAGACACATGGAAACTGGCGAGAGTTATAACACTTCCCAAACCAGGAAAGGACCCAATGTTTCCACAAAATAGAAGGCCAATTAGTCTCCTCATTACCTTGAGCAAAATCTTTGAAAAATTAGTTTTAAAAAGAGTAAACGACTTTAGCGAGAGAAAAGGAATCATCCCAAACTTACAATTCTGTTTCAGACAAAAACATTCAACTATCTACCCTGTACTAAACCTAATAGAAGACACCACAGTAACTTTTTCAAAAAACAACACACAATAGCAATATTCTTAGATGTAGAAAAAGCATTCGATAGAGTCTGGCACATAGGACTATTTCTAAAATTAATCAAATTTAACTACCCACAATGGATCATTCACATTATCGCCAGTTTCCTTGCTCGAAGAAAATTCCAAGTGATCTGGACGGTACTAAATCACCAATACACAACATAAGGGCAGGGGTGCCTCAGGGATCTACACTTGCACCACACCTCTATAGTATATACATTGCGGATATACCGACCCATCCCCAAATAAAAGTCAGACTTTTTGCCGATGACACCATGCTATACACCACCTGCAAAAACATAAACTACGCCAGTCTAGCAATGCAGAGATACTTAGTAAATCTGCAAGACTGGCTTACAAAATGGAGAATTAAAGTAAACCCTACAAAATCGTCAGCCCTAATCAAAAGTCGAGGAAACAAGCAACTTCCAGCACCTCTCACCCTATTTGACTCAGAAATACCAGTAAATATGGAAACAAAATACCTAGGCACAAAAATAGATTCGAGGTTAACCTGGAGAAGCCATATTGATAACACTAACAAAAAAGTCATGGGAAGATATATTCAATTGTACTCCTTATTTAAATGTAGGGAACTAAATATCCACACAAAAATAATCCTATACAAAACAATAATACAACCTATAATACTGTATAACTGCTTGGCATGGAGCTATGGAGCATCAGATATAACTAAACGGCTACAAACCACACAAAACAGAATACTCAGAACAATCACGGGGGCACCCTGGCGCACAAGAACCACAGACCTACACACACTGACCAAATGCAGACAGCTACAGAAATTTACAAAGACCGCAACAAAAGACTATACGAACAGACAGATTTACACACGAACGAAATAGTTAGGAACTTAGGACGCTACGACCCCACAGAAGATAGGTATTAGAAACGACCGAGACTGGCTTAGTCTAGACATAGTTAGATATAGTTTTAAAAAAAACCGTTTATAATCCTGGGAAAAAAAAATAAAATAATATATATAGATACAAAAAATTTAAAAATTAAAAAAACTAATATAATATAATAATAATAATAACGCTGGATGTTAATTCCTAGATTGTATAAATAGTAATTATTACTAACAAAATTTAAATTAATAACCACAGTAGATATAAGAAACTAAGCCAGTCAGGTAGACCGAATCATCCAGAACAATTCACACATTTCATCCCAATACTTCCTTAGTCACGGCCGGATGCCACTGGGATAACCGCCTAGGTTGTCTACTAGCCAGAGAATAACGCTGGCGCCGGGGGCGGCCCCACATGGGGAATGGAAATGGATCCACCTCACTCCTAATCCCAAGAAAAGAAAATCCTACCCAAAACAAGCAACTCTTTATCGCCTTTGCCACCGCCGGACTCCACTGGGATAACCGACTAGGTCAAACTTCTAGCCAGAGAATAACGCTGGCGCCACTGTCGGCCCCAGATGGGGAATGGATATGTAACCATCCAAGTCAAACCTATTCCCTACAGTCAAGTTAAACCATTCGATCCTCCTCCCGGAAATCGACTCACAAAATCACCCACAACTCACCATCATACCTTAAACACACCTACCCACATCCCAAGAAAAGAAAATCCTCCCCAATTCCCGCGACTCAACGCAATCACTCACAACTCACCACATACCTTAAACACACCTTCCCACATCCCAAGAAAAGAAAATCCTCCCAAATTCCCACGACCCAGCACAATCACTCACAACTCACCATCATACCTTAAGCACACCTTCCCACATCCCAAGAAAAGAAAATCCTCCCCAATTCCCGCGACCCAACGCAATCATTCACAACTCACCATCATACCTTAAACACACCTTCCCACATCCCAAGAAAAGAAAATCCTCCCAAATTCCCACCACCCAACACAATCACAAATTTTCACCTCAAAGTGTCATTCTCTAATACACGTGTAATTCTCTTACAGCTTATAATTTACTAATACTTGTATTTCTATTACAGCCTCATTTCATCTGTCTCATTCCATAGGTATATTATATAAGTTCATTCACGAGGTTAAGAGTCATGACAATGACTCGGTACTCAAACAACAAATCAGCCCTTTCACAGACAACCTGGCATGGCATAACTGTCAAGTCAGACGTTCTGCGCCGGGCAACAGCCGAAAGGCGAGTTGGTTTTAGTAGATACGAAAAAGAATTCTTCTCCGAGATTTCGAGCCACTCGGTACTTGATTGAGCTGCCTTTTTCAAGGCAAACCGCTACTGTCTTTTTTAAGACAAACCTGACTTTTTTAAGGCAAAACAGAGCAGATTGTTTTAGAGACAGGTTTACCCCGATCACACACACCAGACTAAACTCGGGACAGACATGCCGGTGCTAATTGCTGTAGCGGGAAACCTAACGTTGACAACAAGCTACAGTAGGGCGTAAAGCGGGACCGGCTGCGAAGCAATACCTCGCAGTCAGAGTCTGTCCTCGGGACACCACTCAACATACAAAGCCCACCACCACTGCACAGAGGAGGGCACACTAGCCCTTCCACACTGGCCACTAGCCTGCCCTTTTCAGGACCGAGAGAAATGGCCGCCGCCAACCACACCACCACAAGATCACGCGACTCTGACATGTCGTACACTTCGACCGACATCTCAGACATGGAGGCTGACTCAGACGGACAAGGGACCTTCACAATGGCAGACGAACTAGGACGCAAACGCAAATTCAGACCACGAAGACACACACAGACAAAGAAAACAACTTTGACAGTGACAAACAAGTTCGACGCCCTGAAAAGGGCCGAAAACAATACCCCCACACCAGTCGACCAGAGCTCCGACAAACAGCCGACCACAACAACAACAACCACCACCACACAAAAGACACGTTACCCACCAATAGTGACGCTAGGGACACAAAATTATAACAAAATCACTAAACTAGCCAAGGAAGTAGGGAACGAGATTAAGATCACTTAAGTAGCACACGGACTTAAAATTCACACAACGACTAAACAAGACTTTGATCTAGTGCAGCACCTACTCAAGGACATGAGACAGGAGTTCCACACATACACTCTACATAGGGACAAGCCACTAAAGTTAGTCATCAAGGGCTCCCTCCCAACATGGCAACAGGGGACATCCAACAAGAACTAGTGGGACTAGGTTTCCAGGTCACAGACGTCAGACAGTACACAAGAAAGACAAAAGCAGAGAACAACACACAGACTGTAACACTACTGCCAACATTTCAAGTCACTCTCGCCAAGAACACCAACACAACAAACATCTACAAAATAGACTACATAAATCACACGAGGGTCAAAATTGTCCCGTACATACCACTTATCCAACACGATAGAACAGTGCGACAGATCCACAGTGCGACAGATGCCAGAGATTCGGGCACACGAAAAACAACTGCCAGAATATCCCCAGGTGCGTAAAGTGCACAAACTTACACGACACTAAGGACTGCCCCAAAAAAGAGAATACCACACCCGCCCGATGCATAAACTGTAGAGGTAGCCACACGGCCAACTAAAGTAAGTGTCCCGTCTACGTGGACTTACTCGAAAAGAGAAGGTCCGCGCAAGAACACACACAACAACCAAGACAGGCTACGCAAACAAGTAAACCCACACAAGCACACCTGGCCTCTTCAAACAACTTCCCCCACTTAATAAGTAGGTCACAACAAGTAGTCCCACAGGAGGCACGTGACCCCCCTCCCCCAAGCAGAAAAACATCACAACAAACAACTCCCACCGAAGCTACGCGCCAGCAGTTCAAGGTCAGGGGGCACGCACACAACAAGAAACGACTTCACCACTATCAGACATCAAGGAGATTATAGGCCTCTTAAAGGAACTAAACATCTTCAAAATAATAGCTCACTTCAAACCATACCTTGCCAGATTAGGTCAATGTAATAATGCGACTGAAAAAATGTTCATATTAATAGAAGGGGTGACCGATTACTTTATGACCCAGGATGACTAACGGACCACGGACGCTGACTAAAGACATACTACGTGTTTTTATATGGAACGCGAACGGGATACTCACGCAAGCAAAAGAATTAGAGGAACTCTTCAAAACCTACGGAATAGACATTGCTTTAATAAACGAAACCATTTAAACCCAAATAAAAACATACATTTCTACGGGTACGATATATACAGGAGTGACCGTCCCAACGGCAGGGGAGGGGGAACAGCAGTTTTCATCAAAAATAATATACCCCACTACAGACATAACTACAATAACCTTCAAAACCTAGAAGCAGCAGCAGTGCAAGTAAATACCCAGAGCGGGAGTATCCTATTCGCGGCCATATATAAACCACCGACGAAGACGTTACTGGACCACGACTTAAACACTATCACAGACTCGGACACAATCTTCTTAGGAGGGGACTTAAACAGTAAACACCCAAACTGGAACAGCAGGTTAACAACTAGGGACGGAAGAACACTCAACGAACACGCGGACAGAAACAACTACTTAGTAGTAGGGCCTGGCGAACCCACTTTTTACCCCACAAACCCACTACACAGACCTGATATAATAGATGTGGTCTTGACCAACATGGGAGTGTCGTCGGAGGACCTTACAGTCCTCAAAGAATTGGACTCTGACCACAACCCTGTGTTGTGCGAGATTACAGTAAACACAGACACAGAAATAAAAGGGCAAAAACGACTTATATCCACTAGCGACTGGAAGGGGTTCAAAACATCTCTCAACAACACACTACCAGAGTTCATTGAAATCACAACAACAGAGGAAGCAGATGCAACACTGGAGATATTTACCAACACAGTACAGGAGGCCTACAAAACCAACACAACCTTTGAGACAGTAAATCACGACCAAAGACCCCAGCATCCGGACCTCGACTTTCTGTTCGCTCAGAAGAGAGAGAGGCGAGGAGAGATTGGCAGAGATACAGATCCCCACACCATAGGGCAGCATACAATAGACTAAGGGCACGAGTAAGACTTAAGGTAAAGGAAATTAAGGGAAACGACTGGAACATCTACGTAACACCCTTCACAGGCGACCTAGTTTGGCATCAGAGTCAAGTAGAAATGTCCTGCGTCGGGCTACAAAATCACACACCTGTAGTATTCTGCAGGCTCATTTCATCTGTCCCATTTCATCAGGTAAATAAGTTAATTCGCGAGGTTAAGAGTCATGACAATGACTCGGTACTCAAACAACAAATCAGCCCTTTCATAGACAACCTGGCGTGGCATAACTGTCAAGTCAGATGTTCTATGTCGGGCAACAGCCGAACGGCAGCTACGTAACAGACGCCGCACTAGATTCCAGCAAAACCTGGAAAATCACAAAACAATTAAAATCAAACAAAAATAGATCAGTCCCGGCTATACACGGCGAAAACGGCATGGCCTACACAAGCTCGGAGAAAGCGGAAGCCATAGCCGTGACGCTGGAGAAACAGTTTACACCTAACGACAATCCCAAAGGCCCAGATAATGTTAGGGACGCTAAGAGATCTGTAAGGGAATATCTAAGCAGACCTATTATTTCACATGCAGACCCAATAACACTAGAAGAACTAAACAACACAATAAAATACCTCCCAAAAAGGAAAGCGCCAGGCCACGACCTACTGTTAAACGAGACAATTCAACAATTTCCACATAAAGCCACACTGACGTTACTACACATTCTCAACGCCCTTCTCTCGCTGTGTCACTTCCCCGACGTATGGAAACTGGCTAGAGTGATAACACTTCCCAAACCGGGAAAGGACCCGATGTTTCCTCAAAACAGACGGCCAATAAGCCTCCTCGACTCCCTCAGCAAAGTATTCGAAAGATTAATTTTAAAAAGACTAAACCACTTCAGCGAAACTCATAATATCATCCCCAAACTTCAATTTGGATTTAGGGAAAAACATTCCACTATATACCCAGTCCTAAATTTAGTCGAAGATGCGACACAAGCCTTATCTCAGAAAAAATCAATAGTATCGATATTCTTAGATGTCGAAAAAGCCTTTGACAAAGTTTGGCATATAGGTCTCTTACAAAAATTAATAAAACTTGGGTACCCCCAATGGATCATCCATACCGTCGCCAGTTTCCTAACGCGGAGAAGGTTTCACGTGGTGATGGAGGGCGCCAAATCCAACACACACGCCATAAAAGCAGGGGTGCCCCAGGGATCTTCACTCTCACCTCCCCTGTACAACATATACATTTCCGACATTCCAGTACACGTTCATACCAAGGTCAGACTTTTTGCAGACGACACTATGATCTACACCATCAACAAAAACATCAACTACGCTAGTCTTGCGATGCAGAGATACCTGGTTAACTTACAAGACTGGCTCACAAGCTGGCGGATCAATGTCAACGCTGCCAAATCCGCCGCCATAATCATAAGTCGTGGAAACATTCTTCTACCAGCCCCACTCACACTATTCGATACGGAAATTCCCGTAAAAACAGAAAAATACTTAGGAGCCACAATAGATTCTAAATTAACTTGGAGGAAACACATAGAGGCCACTAATCAGAAAGCCACACCAGGTTCGTCCAATTATATCCATTTCTAAAGGGCAGGGAGTTAACCATCCACACAAAAACAATTCTCTATAAAGCAGTGATCCAACCAATAATATTATATAACTGTCAGGCATGGAGTTATGGGGCTAAAACTCACACACAAAAACTTCAAACAACACAAAACAAGATACTGAGAACAATCACTTGGGCACCCTGGCACACTATAACCACAGACTTACACACGACGACAAATTGTAGACAGCTACAGGGGATTTACAAAGACCGCTACAAGAAACTATACGAGCAGACAGACACGCACACAAACGAGATTGTTAGGGACTTAGGACGCTACGACCCTGCAGAGGAGAGGTTTTACAAACGACCCAGGACGGCGTAGTTGAGCTTTAAAACTAATAAACTATCTATTTAAAAAAAAAAATTAAAAAAAAAAATTATAGTTAGACTTAGCCTAGTTTAGAATTAATAACTAACCCACATATGACAATCAACTGCGCCGGAATGACAACAGACCGCCGACAACACTACACTTAACTACACTGGATCACCTTCAACAATCGCTCATTTCATACCATTACTACCTTAGTCACGGCCGGACGCCACTGGGATAACCGCCTAGGTTGTCTACTAGCCAGAGAATAACGCTGGCGCCGGGGGCGGCCCCAGATGGGGAATGAAATGTATCCACCTCACTCCTAATCCCAGGGGGAAAAAAATCCTACCCAAACAAGCAACTCTCTATCACCTTTGCCACCGCCGGACTCCACTGGGATAACCGCCTAGGTCAAACTTCTAGCCAGATAATAACGCTGGCGCCACTGTCGGCCTCAGATAGGGAATGGATATGTAACCATCCGCGTCAAACCTTATTCCCTACAGTCAAGTTAAACCTTTCGATCCTCCTCCCGGAAATCTACTCACCAAATCACTCACAACTCACCATCATACCTTAAGCACACCTCCCCACATCCCAAGAAAAGAAAATCCTCCTCAATTCCCGCGACCCAACGCAATCACTCACAACTCACCATCATACCTTAAGCACACCTCCCCACATCCCAAGAAAAAAAAATCCTCCCCAATTCCCGCGACCCAACGCAATCACTCACAACTCACCATCATACCTTAAGCACACCTCCCCACTTCCCAAGAAAAGAAAATCCTCCCCAATTCCCGCGACCCAACGCAATCACTCACAACTCACCATCATACCTTAAGCACACCTCCCCACATCCCAAGAAAGAAAATCCTCCCCAATTCCCGCGACCCAACGCAATCACTCACAACTCACCATCATACCTTAGGAACACCTCCCCACTTCCCAAGAAAAGAAAATCCTCCCAAAGTCCTATGACCCAGCACAATCACAAATTTTCACCTCAAAGGGTCATTTTCTAATACAACTGTAATTCCTTTTCAGCTTAATTTACTAATACTTGTAATTCTTTTACAGCCTCATTTCATCTGTCTCATTTCATAGGTATTTAATTTCATTCGCGAAGTTAAGAGTCGTGATAATGACTCAGTACTCAAACAACAAATCAGCCCTTTCACAGACAACCTGGCGTGGCATAACTGTCAAGTCAGATGTTCTATGTCGGGCAACAGCCGAACGGCGCGGTTGGTTTTAGTGGTGTCCCAATCCTGGCGAACCACCGTTATGAAAGAGCTATATTAAATCATCATTATTTGTTTGAAAGAGCAGTTCATCATCACTCCATACTCTTCCACAACTATCCCCGACCTCCCACCGCGACTCCGTGTTGTCGGGACAGTTCCTTTACCCCCCCCCCCCTGACTCCGTGTTGCCGGGACAGTTCCTGTACCTCCCACCGCGACTCCGTGTTGCCGGGACTGTTCCCTCACCTCCCACCGCGACTTCGTGTTGCCGTGACTCTGCCTTATCACCCTCCAACCTTGATCGACCCTTCCGACGGTGAATTCACGGGATGGGATACACCCGCCGCGCCGGCAAGGCCAACCGACAGAAGACCCTAAAGAAGACGGCGACAACAAAACAATACTCCACCCGTGGACCCTCTCCTACGATCCCGACCGCAACCACCAGACCACCGAACGCCAACACTCCGCTACAGCACCTGCAAGAGTTCCTCCTCCCCTCGCCTTCCCCTCTCACCAACCATCCGACCCCCACCTACTCCAATTTCCCCCTTCAGCCCTGAGGGTTACCATCTACACGCCCTGACCACCCCAGAACCCGCCTATGTTTTCTCCCACATCTCCCTTCCCTACCCCCATCCACTGGACCCGCGAGATCGACGCATGGAAATCAAGGTCGCCAGGAAACTGGACTTCGACTAGGCCAAACCAGTTACCCCGAAGTACCAGTAAGAGGGATAACAGGTTGATAGCTTCTACATTTGCCACTTGTTTGTTGGACTTTCTCTCAGAAAAAGTACAGGGCAAGAGTATACCAATTATTATTTATAGTGATGGCTGCTCTTATCAAAATCGAAATGCAATACTGTCAAATGCTCTTTTAAGTTTTTCTGTGCATAACAATGTGACAATATATCAAAAGTATTTAGAAAAAGGTCACACCCAGCTAGAATGTGACTCGGTGCATGCAAAAATAGAAACAAAACTCAGAAAAAAGGACATATTTATTCCTTATGACTATGTCAGATATACAAAGCAAGACATCACCCTTTCCCATATGAAACAGCTTACCTCTCTAATGAATTTGTAAGAGATTTTTCTGTACGTCCCATGATGAAGTATGAAAAAATTAGACCAGGCCGTAAAGTGAGAGATCCTTCGGTTAATGACATTAGAGTAATTAAATATACATCAGATGGATTAATTGAAGTTAAGGTTGACTTTTAAGGTCAGTATATTGAAATCCCCAAAAAGCCAAGATCTATCCAAATTGCTCATTATGAAATATTTCCTCGTTTGTATAAAGAGGCTGTTAAAATTACCAAACAAAAGTTTGATCACCTACAAGAACTAAAGAAAGTTATTCCAACAGATCATCACACATTTTATGATAATTTACCACACAGCCTCATTTAAATCTAAAGTGCTTACACGTGACAACTTGTGTGATTTTATAACATTTTTAAGTGAGAGTGTTTTTATATAAAAATGTTGAACATAAGTGTAATTTCTTTAAGAACTGAATAAAGTAATTGCAATGTATCATCTTACATCTTATGACAATTAACCACAAAGCTTCATTTTAATTTCAAGTGACTAGGCTTGACAACTTGTGAAATTCTGTATAAAATTAAGTTCTTGAAATATTTTAACTATAGTAATTAGTGTATTAATTGTGTTTGAATTATTAATTTTATTTTTATAAAGACTCCATGTAACTTACAAAATTATAAAAATAAACAGCTCTAATACCTCGTATCTATAGTTTCAAATTAATTTTACAGCTTTGGGGGTAATTTGTTGTGTAAAAACCATAAAATCATAACAGTCAACCACTCAGCTAAAAACCATCAAATATGTAAGCCCTCCGGCAGTGGAATTAATTAATGGTTCACTTTTTATCTTCTCCTGTAAAATTATACTTTTGTTACATATGTGGTCTCCATTCTTAACCCTCGATGTGCATAATTTTACCTTGAGGGAATTCAACAATGGCCAAGTTTGCTTATATGTCTGGCATGAAGTTGATGGAGGCGTAGGTGCAAATGAGTTCTCATCTTGCCTTGTGGACTATATTTTAGAGCTCCCAGACCTATTCAGGCACATCGTTTTCATTTCCGATGGCTGCTGTAGCCAAAACAAAAACAAGATCTTGTCAACGGCTGTTGGATACGCACAGACAGAAAAATATCACTATTGAACAGTTTATTTTCAAAGAGGACATACGATGATGGAAGCTGATAATATTCATGCTACTTTGGAATGTTAATTTAAGCCTCCTATATACTCACCTACAGATTATATTTTTTTGGATGCACTTGACACATTCTTAGAAGCCTTATAATTTAAAAATTGTGCATTATGATTTTTTTAAGAACTATTCTAAGATATACTTTGTTCTTCCATCAATTAGACCAGGGATTGGAGTTGAGGAAAAATGTGCGACAGACATCTGCAAAATTTAATACTTGCCTGATGGTGTGATTTTAATAAAAACTTACTTCTATGAAGATTGGAAAACCCTACCTCATAGAAGACAGAAAATTGAATGTTTTAAAAGGGCTACGAGACCTGTACAGTGATGAAATACCCCTCAAAGGATCTAAGTACAAGGATCTACAATCTCTAAAATCCATTATCGAGCAACAATATCATGAAGTTTATGATAAGCTACCCTTCAAGGCAGATAAGATACATAAAAGGAGTGAAGAATATTTGACAATTGAAGATTATATTAAACCTAAAAAGAAGGCAAAAAAAAATATTTTTTGTAATTACTTTTAATTAAAGATAGTTATTGTAAAATAATGAAAAGTAATTATTTTGTTTTGTAAGTAAAAACTAGTATTTAATTTTGAAACTATTGATATTCAATTAATGTTTTTTATGTGATTCTGAATAAAAATATCCAAATTTTGTGAAAAATTATGTATTATAATTACTCCTATGTGTACATTTCCTACATAAACGAAACCTCCTCTGTGATGGTTCATAAACAGCCATACCTCTTATGTGGTATATTTATTGATATTTTTTATTTTGAACAGTATTATCAAAAAGAGTTTTGTATTACAGTTTAAATAGATTTAACATAAAATAATTCCTTAAATTGGTTTGATGAAATTTTTCTGTACAGTTTTTAGCAAGTATTATTTACTTTCTGAAAAGTTAGATGTTTTAAAAGTAGTTTTAGCAAGTTTTGTTTACTTTCTGAAAAGTTAGATGTTTTACACGTAGGAGTTATTGTCGTGGAAAAGATGATATGTCAGAGAAGGGTCCATCTCGTAGAGGTGTAGGCCTACAGTGTAGTACAGATAAGGAATATCATAGAACAAGATTACTAGAGATGGGCGATATCACTGACGGTGATTTTTTTCACCGATTCCATATGATCACCATTACTTCCAGTGACTTGATCTAAAAAGTATCGGTGATTGATATATCAGTGATCGGAGATACTCCATACTCGCATAAGATGGCAACAGTTACTCGAGCTACGGAGTTAGTATTGCTTCTTCTAGACACTCGAGTAAATACTCGCTTCGTGGTCCTTGTTATTCTTTTATTTTCTACTTTCTACCAGCTAATTGAAAATCGACCCTATTGACTGTCATGTTTACATGTTATTTCTATTTAAAACATTTGATCTCATAGAGGTCATTTTTCATAAATAGTATCAGATTACTATGTAAAAATGACTTTAATGATTCACATGTGTTTTCAATACAAAATATTTGTTGTTATGAACAAAATCGAAAAGCTTGCTTACTAGGCAAATAACATTTTAGATCCTTTTTGAAAGCAGGCTACAAAAAAAATTATTCTTTTTTTCGAAGATCATGTCCCCGAAATCGCTAACGATGAATTAAAATAAGTAAAAAAATAGAAAATATATAAATAAACCTTAATATTTACTATGCTTTGATGATCCTAATCATCCTATAGTACAATATAAAGTTTATTTGCTTTTAATATATGTATAGTTCATTTACTATAATATGACCTGCTTTCTAAGCATTTCCTAAACCAATCGCCATTATATTAGGTTCATTTTTAATGTCACATAAATTTTAACTGTAGTAAAACGGATCACTAAATAAATTACACAATTACAAGAGTTTCTTATAATACGCCAAATAAGTTTTAATATTGGTATTCAAGTAATTTTTGATAATTATTATCGAATGAAAAATTCCCAACAGCAAAGGGTTTTTTAGTTTCATGTGTATAGTGAGTAAAAGTTAAAAGAAAGTATGCAAAGAGTGATAGCCGGTGAAAATGTTCAAAGAAATACTACCTTCCTGTGGAAGGAAGGTGTAAGAAAGCAAGTTTGTCAACAGTTTCTGTTGGCTACACTCTGCATTTCTCAAAAGGCTATACGTTATACTGAAGTAAATAAAACCGACATTAATATGGCAAAGAGAGAAAGTCGAGGCAAAGTAGAGCCAAAAAACAAAACTCCTTTAAATATACAAGAAGCTGTTGAAAATTACATTAAAAAAAGCTGCCAGCTGTTCCTTCCCACTCCTGCAGAGCAAACACAACAAGGCGTTACCAGCCAGCACACTTAAAAAATGTGAAATTTGTGTACAAATTATATAAACAAGATTGCATTGATAATACAATTTATCTATGTTAGCGAAACATTTTTCTGACTCGTTTCAATGTGGGATTTCATTTGCCAAAGAAAGACAAATATTAAATTTGTGAAAAAGGAAAAAATCTACCAGATTAAGGAAGAATTGACATTCAAAGAGAGGACCTAGAGGCTCTCAGAAAGGAAAAAGAAGAGTCCACACGATTTCACATACAAGATCAAGAAAAAGCTAAAGAAGATCCAAAATTTATTGGTGCTAGTTTTGACCTACAAAGTTTTGAATACGCCACATGGAGATAACATTCTTTTGTATTATTCTCGTAAGTATGCTGTATATAATGAAACAATATATGAAAGTGGGACAAGGAATGTATTCTGTTATGTATGGGGAGAGCAAGACAGAAAGTGAGGGGCAAATGAGATTTGTTCAATTTTGTATAAATATTTGTCCAGCGTAGACAATCGCAAAACTGTAAAGTCAGTGTCTTTGTTTTGTGATTCTTGTTCAGGTCAGAATAAGAATCACCAAGTTCTTGCTACATTATCATTCTTTCTTCAAACAGCATCCACCATTGACAGTATCTGCATCACATACTTGCTGCCAGGTCACACATACATGCCCGTTGATTCTCACTCTGCCATTGAATATGCTGTGCGAAAGAAAGTTGTCTTGGCTCCATCAGCGTGGCCTACAAAAATTAGAACTGCTGGGAGTAGCTTACCCTATGAAGTGGTGGTAATGACTCACGATCAATTCAGAGACTTTAAGAAGCTTCAATTATCACTGTTTCCCAATTCAATAAATCAAACTGATGTAGGAGAAAAAAAATTAAATTTCATACCATAAGGAAAGTTTTTTCACTAAAGGCAGCTCAACAGTAAAAATAAGTTATTCTTTCCAGCCTGGCAATGAAAAACTCGTGACTTTGCAACAAAAAAAAAGTCCAGAAATTTCTTACAGCTTGAACCACAATTGATGTATGGTGGTAAACTGCCTATTTCAAGTGCCAAATGCTCACTTGTTGAGAGATGGTTATTCCTCGTCACTATAAAAAGAAGAGTATTTGTCAATGAATTCTAATGACAATATTGCTGATGTTCTTGATGAAACTGATAAAGACAAAGGCTGTATCCGAATAGTCAAGTACACTTGACTTGACGCAGACTTGATGCAGACTCGATAATATTACACTTTACACCCACTTGAGATCGAAAACTGCAACAGACTTTTCAAACGGCAACTACCATTTACACGCCTTGATTCTGCAGTGCTGCTTTCTACCCGTGATCTTAGAAACTATTTTAAACACCATCTATCAGCAGGCTGCTTCTTTTCACTGGACATTTCCAACACAAAAACACAACAAAAGCAGTACCGGTATAGTTAAAATACTTTATCAAAGATAACAGCTCACACATCACAGATCACATTACTCTAGCAGTTGAAAAATTAAACAGTTGCCAGTCAAACTTCGCACCGACGGCGTGTCAAGGGTAACTTGCCGTCACACTTGGTCTCAAGGGCTTGTGCAGGGTGCAGCGGCTCACTTTGTGACTATTCGAACGGTTGTTCACTCGATCACGTGATTGCCAATGCAATTATCGAGTGAGCGTCAAGGGTCGATGGTGCGTGAAGTAGACTATTCGTATACAGCCAAAGAGTAGCTAAATTTCATTAGTTCTAAAGCCAGTTGCATTGTTGATAAATTTGGAGGAGCTTATTATTATTATTTTGCTTTAAGAAATATTTGTCCTGGCTAAGAACAATATTTTAAAAATAACACTAAAATCTATAAAAGTTTCAATTGTTTAATTCTACGATTTTTGTATAGTCGATTTAAATGTGTTTTTAATATTTGTTTGTTTAAATATTATCTATCTTTGTGCTATAAATACATAATTTTTAGTAAAATTTAAGTGCTACTGAATCCTTTTAAAACAAATTATTTCAGGTGTAACCATGAGAAGAAGCAAATTGGTCTAAGTTAAACTTCATAAGGGTACAGCCCAAAGGGCGTAACCACCAAACTTGAGTAATAAATTATTAATAGTTATTGTTTAAATTTAATTACTTAAAAATCATTTTAATAACTTTCTCATCAAAGAATATGGATATGAATTTTAATTTAATTTTATAGTAAAAACCATTGATAAATAATCTTTAATTCAGTTTTTTATATTTCCTGTAAAATTTTTCATTTTGAGGGTTACATTATTTGGTCTTTATACCCTCGATATGATCTAAAAAAGAGGGCATTAATTTCAAGTTTGCCAAGAAGAGAGACAAAGGGTGTTAGGAATATGTAAACTTGATAATCCAGAACCTTCCATCAGGTAATCATCAAGCAGGTCATTGTTCATTCTGTTCATAAAAAAAACCGAAAGACACGATATAGCTGCATGAACTGCAAAAAATATTTTTGTCTCAAGCACACAGTTATGGTATGTTCTGATTGCTACACAAACAAGCCTAATAATGATTAATTCTTATTTTTATAATATTTTATTATTCTTGATACTTTAATTTATTAGATTTCAGAGTTTTTTTATATTTAACAGATTATAAAGTTTATTTCTGTTATTAAAGTTAAAGAGTACAAAAAATGTTCTTTTTTTATGAGACTTAGTTAAAAGCCTGTTTCTACCAAAAGTTCTAATATTTTTCTGTTTTTTTATTCAATTATACCCCCTTCTATATAATAAATACCAATAATGCTTAAAAAGTATATAATTAAAATAATACAAACGAGATCAAATCTCGGTCTGAGACACTGTGCACGAGTATAAGTGTGATGCCTTTGGGCGCGAGTATACAAAGGTTAAGTATCGAATTCCATTAGAAGCCGCCAAACACCCGAGTAATTAGTTACCCAATACTCATAAATACTCCATACTCGATTGTACTCGCCTACTCGAACAGCATCTAAATACTAGCTCTGACCGTGGTTGGAAAGTGAAAAAATATCGGTCCATCAAAACACTCTGAATACAGGTCAACATTGGAAAATCACTGCTATAAATCAAAATCACCTATATTTTAATATCAGACACTGTATTCACCGATATTGTAAAATCAATGTTTTGCCCATCTCTAAAGATTACTGAGTTGAACTTGCAATATGGGACTTTGCATGTCCAATACAAAGAACTGCTTCTCAGAATTCGAAGAGGTTGTAGAAATGAGAAATGTAATCCGCCAAAAAAGCTCACTTGTTTAACTATGAAACCACTTAAAAAGAGTAGCAATGCTAAAAACCTTTTTAGATCCAAATTTATGCGTATGTTTTTAATGTTACTAAAACCAAAATTTTAAAAGAATTGAGTTTAAATTTTCAACTTTTAATTTTCTGGGCCGAAAAGAGTTAAAGTACATTGAATTCACATCTACCATAGATAAGAAATACAACAGAAGAACTGAAACCCTACAGTGATGATCAAGTTTTGTAGATGGGAGTTAAGGGACAAATTATTCAGAGCTAAGAAAAACAAGGTCCATCTAAACACTAAAGACATTGGTATAGCAACCTCTGACAGAAACGTATTTATAAATGAAAAATTAACCACCTCACAATGGATTGTACTCTCAACTAAAGAAAAATTGTTTTAATTTGTTTAACTTTATTTCATGATAAAATATTCATACTGTCTTTTTAATGATTTAAAATTTCAATTTCTGTAAATCCATAGTCCTATAAGTGATCTCTATCTCTTTTATCATGTAATTAATTATGGAATAAAACACTAGCCAGAAAGCTGTGCTTCCTTGAAGGATTAAAGTATGGTTTTTAAGTTTATTTCAGTTGAAGTTTACAATACAATAATTTACCAATTACAATAGTATTATCAATGTTACAATGTAATTTACAAGCTAACACTCAACATATCTTATCTCCTTGAGCAGAGCTATAATGGAGATCATAACAATTTTATATATTGGTAGACGGTGATAATACATTGAAATAGATACAATACAAACCTGTTGGGTATTTGAGGACATTTTATTGTAAGAGAGGCTAATAAAGAAACAGTCCATGTGCATTTATTAGATTTATAAACAGTAATATATTAAATTCTTCAATAATATTATAATGATTAATTTTATAGGATGTTTATTCATAGCATTTTAAAAAATTAAGTTTTATATATGTGTTACCGTTGAAGTAATATATTATTATATATATATATATATTATAATGACCGATTATTTTCAAAGTAATTGATATTAGTGGTTAGTGTGATTAAATACGTGCAATTTATTATTTTAACCGGCTATTAACCAAAACAACAAAACTTGTTTGGCTGAAGTGATTAAAAAAACTGTTTGGCTGAAGTAAAAATAATAATATTCTGAAAATATATTTTTAATGAAGGCTTGTGAAATAAAGCCATATTTTTCTAGTGAAGCAATGTTTTATTTTACTATTTTAAAACGGACAACCTTCGTTTTAAACAGGACAAACTGTCATGACATTATGAATTGCATAGCAGTCCAAGCCTTTTACAGCTACATTTTGTCGAAAGATATTTTCCCTTGTAATTGCATCTCTTGTACTCTTGGCCAATGGCGGTTAGTGTATAGGCACTGAGGAACTGTAGCACCCCCTATTTCCACTTGATATTATCGATAACATTTAATATAATGAGTCCTTTTTTCTTTAATTCTTTCTTTATTTTTGTAGTACAATATATATTCCTTAAGCTTAATGTCAGTACTTCAGTAGCCATCTCCCAGTTTATGAAATAGATACAAAAATCTGTGTATGGAACTGTGCGCTTAACAGAGCCAGCGACGTGGTGTTTGACTGTTGTGCGCATGAGCACATAAGAGTGGGTGGGGAGGAAGGTGGGACTGCCAGGTAGAGAGAACACTGTTTCAATCGCTTAAAAACCGTGTACCATATACATTAATCTGATAAAGTGTAGACAAGTGTAGAGTTAGATTATTATTCTGCTTCCAGCTATTCTATTTGATTCATTTTTTTTTTTTTTATTTAACAGAAAACTTTACCATGCCTTGCATTCCCAAGAAATAAGTTCTGTGACTGTAACTAAGGAAGTTTGTGACTATATATGTGTTGATTTAATGGACAGATATTCTTTCACTAAACACTTAGTAGCTGTTAAATTTTTCAACAAGAATTGCTTCACTAGATTTAAGAATTAACACCCACAAAAGAGATAGTACTGACCACTGAAGCTTATCCCATGATTGACAAAGCTTGAAACTGAACTAAAAGTATTCTATTGTAAGATTGATATTCATGAATATTGCAAATTAATTGAGCTGCTTAAATTTATTTTGGAAAATAATCTAGATGATGTTTTTAGTGAAATTACGAAACTGATTCAAATTCCCTTGACAATTCCCATGACTACATCAGAAGCAGAGCACTGCTTTTCAACATTGAAATGAATAAAAATAGAATTAAGAAGCACTATGAATTCGGAAAGACTAAATGCGTTTGCAGTACTTTCAATGGAGAAAAATTTCCTCAACTGTCATCCAGAGATCAAGGAAAAAATTATTGAACATTTTGCGCAAATTAAAACAAGAATGCATTTCATTTTTAAATGAATAGATCAATCTTGAACTGTAACAATTTAAGTTAAAGTAAGTAAAAGATGTTTGGTTTTTTTGTTAAGATTTTATCAAGTTACTTAATAAATTTTATTTTTTAATTTTTTTTTTCCTTTTACACAATTTTAAAACAAAGACAAAAGGCTAATTTTAGCTACGAACTGCCACTGCTATTGACCAACTATAATTGAAGATTTTATGACAAAAGCAACAGAATAACACCGGGAACTTCCTCTTGTAAAATGAAAGTGTCTTGACTGATTAATAAACTGGTTCCTTGAATACTGTTGAGCCATTCATCCTTCTTAGGTGACAATCTCATACACCTTGCCATCAGCATCTACCTGCAGAGTGACCCTCAGAATGTTTCTGGAACCACCCCTTCCCCTGTCGATATCAGGATCTCGGACTCTTACGGTGATTAGCCCCTTGAAAACTTTATTTTGGATTTTTCTCGTCTTCTTTGCCTGGGATTGCAATGCACTTGTGGCATCGTCTATTCTATTCTTAATATTTTTGATTTTATAAAAAAATAATATTTTCCTCTGAATTGCCCTCCATAGCTCTGTCTCCGTCATCGTTCACGATTTGTCCATCTTCCTCATTGCCGTTGTTTACTTATCCATCTTCCTCATCTCCAACTGAAGCAACCGATGAGGAATCGATTAAGGCTTCGAGACCTTCTTCAGATTGCAGGTTTGCAATGTCATCCATAGAAAGTGTTAAAGTTGTAAGGCCAAGTTTTCCTGGAGTCCCAAATATGACTTCATATGTGCTGCAATTTATGACCTTATTATGAGCCCTTCTATTCATGAATTGAACACACCTCAGGCCCTCTGACCAGTGTTGAATTTGGTTTGTTTATGTCCAAGTCGTAAGCATATTATCAATATTTTGATTTGTGCACTCCACAGATCCTTGCGATTGGCTATGTCTCAGTTTCTCATGAACTATCTTCAATTCACTCCACATTTTACAAACTTTTTCAAAGATATGGTTGAAGAATTCACAGCCATTTCCACTCTGCAGTATGCTGGGAGAGCCCAAAATGTGAAAAGATCAACTAGGTTATGTGCCACTTTCTCTCCTCTTTTACTTTTCAAAGGCCGCTGTATAAATTTAGTAAGATTATCCTGGTAGATGAGTATGAATTATTTCTAGTCGTGGTCGGGTTGAGTGCATGCCAATTAAATCGACTTGACATTTTGAATTAATCACTTTAAAAATCATTGAACGCACTACAAGACTTTTTTTATATAGGTTTCACATAACGTCAAGTAGATCGTTACTTGTTCTTGAGTGATATTTTTGTATGTTTTCTGCAGCTCTTTTAAAATGTTTGTCCTTCCCCCAAGTCCAATCGCCAAGTGCGTCTCGTGAAAATTTTGAAGATCCCCTCTGTGTGCACATAATATCAAATTGATTATGACGCGTAACTTATCGGGTATATTAACTTTTCACTATCACCCAACTTAATAATGCCGTATCGTTTTAGTCGTTGATAATCCTTGGGTTTTTTTCAGTGGTTTTAGAGTTTAACTCTCGTACTTTCTAAATCAATTGCTGCTACCCCTCTTTAATCATGATCCCACAATTTCCTATAGCTTTTCACTCAAATGAGCTTCTATTGTGTTAAAACAAACAGATTCCATATCAAAATAACACCACACTTCCACACTCAATGAAAGATGGACCTCAACTGATACGCACGACAGACAACACGTATGTCGTAGACAGGGACACAGAAATATTTAAACTTACACAAACGTGAAATTTATCACTTTAACCAGAGGATGCTGGTTATTATTCATAATCACACGTTAATGTGAATAATTTGACTACTAGATGAAAAATGTATCACATTCACCGGAATTATTGTTTACTATACGTAACATAGGGTGATTGTGTATATTAACACGATTTATCGAATTAACAGTAACATACATCTAATTGATGAAAAAAAAATACACATATATAGTTCAAAAAGCTTCAAACATAATTTTGTTACTGATATTTTGATATTTATTGAACTACTTAATGTAACGTATGTAATGTAATGTAATGTATAGAAAATATATTTTTGATAATCTGAATTTAAAGGTACCTATATATAGAAAGTTTAAAAGATATTAATTGGAGACAGAAGAGTCCCAAGAGTAATAAACTTTATACTTACGAAATAGGTTGGCAACACTGCACTGGCCGTTTGGAGTGTGGATGCGTTGTGCCCCGTTTTTTGTCTTGTCTTGCACGTTGTGTAAAGTGGTTGGGGTTTTAAGCCCTTTCCATTTATATGATTGTATTGGTTTGCCATTGTTAACTTGTTAATATGATCAAGATACTTAAGTACTAAATTTATAATACATTATTGTTTTCCAGTCACCTAGGCCTAATTTAAGCTCTATGTTAGGATCAAATGTTCTAATTATATTTAAGTATAGGTTTTAATATTAATGATAAATTTTCTAAATATTAACCAAGGTTGTAAGCAATATTTGTGTTAAATTTCAGTTCATTAACTTCATTTTTCGGCCTTTAACTTTTAAATCCAGTAGTTTTAATTTTTGTAAAGTTCTTGTTGGAATATTAGCTTCATCTAAATTTATTAATTTTACTTTTTACTTTCAAGCATCGTGCTAGATTATTTATCTGAACCAGGAAACTGTGAGAGGCACCTTTGGCTTGCACGTATGGCCTCACAGTGGAAAGGGGAGGTTTGGCGCGAATAGCTAGCCAATCAGCACATCCGTATTAACCTCTGTGTTTGACCCTATGTTGAAGGGAAGCGTCAGACGCGACACTGGCCGGTTAGCACGCAAACAGATCATACCTGTGTTCAACAAGTTATTTTCGTAACGTGAACAGATAGGGTTTCAAGATGGGTGGAAAGAGATGTAGAACAGGTGGATAAATAACCACTACCTTAAATAATTATCCGTATTTGCGTACTAAGTAATTTGTTTCTCTACATTAAGTAACCCGTGGTACAAAATGTCTAATATTTATTTCAAATAAAACTTCAAACTCTACTCTAAATTTCTACTTATTTGATCGGCGCTGTTCTCCACCCCCACCATTAATTTATTAACACCGAGATGCTCTACTAAAACACTGGCTGCCTCGGAGCCATAATAAACAAAAAGCTGATAAGAAGATAGAGTGAGTCGACTGGTTACAGTAGGTTGTTAAGAAGATTGCTTGACTTTAGAACCGATCAATATTTCCGTAGAAACCATCTGTGCGGGAGTGAATATAATATCACGTTTTTGGTAACTATTAGCAAAGTGAAGGGGACTATAACATACTATCATAAGTGGGATGAACATTAAAAAATAGTGGTTTTCGTTACGTGAAGCACTTGTGTTTGCCTGTAGTACAACGTGTTCGTTTGGACGCCATTAATTAACGTGAAATTCGAGTGTGGGTTAATCATAGTTGTTATTATGGTGAATACTCTTAAGATTAATTTATAATTTTTACCAGTGAATTAGTTCAAACCTAAAGTTATTTTGACTCAGCGTTTTTTGGAAGTGGCCAGATTACAGTGTGGAATAAAATAGCCACTACACACAATTGGAGAGAGTACGCGATTGCCACCATTTTGTGAAAAAGTGTTAGAAGCTTGGCGCTAAAATTTTCGTTTAATTTCAGGTTCAGGCGGAAAACCTGTTTAAATTTGACAAAGAAAAATTGAGCTTAGTCATTTCCATGGCTTATTCATCTGCGAATAATGGGCTACCTGAAAATGATAACTAAAATATTGGACCACAATCAGATACCTAGGCGGGTGAGCGAGGGACGGTGATATCGATTCAGAATATGATGCAGGTTTTTCTATAAAGAAATTGACAACGAGATGAAATGTTAATGCGATATTTGCGACCTCCACCAAGTAATTCTCAACCATAAACCTTGAATAACATAATGCCTGATTTAGTAAAGACCATACAGATTTTTGATGGTCAAACTACTGGGTTGGATCCAATGGAATGGCTATGAACTATCAATACTACAGCAAAATTACATCAATGGCAGGGACCAGTCAAACTAGAATTGGCGGGTACACATTGTGCTGCACAACATCGTTTCCTTTCCAGACTTATGACAAACAAGAATTTGGAGTAATTCCGTAGGGCGTTTGCGGTGACTGTCAGCCTTCGATTCGAAAGAATGAAAAGTCGCATCTAAAATAAAAATGAAAGTCTAAAGCTCTACTTCCACAAGAAGATACATTTGTGTAAGGATCTTAATCTGGATATTGTGGACATGAAGAAATAGATTTCTGTAGGACTATTGTAGCCTCCTCTTGATCTTTAAGGGGAAAAGGATGGCATACATTATTACACATAAAAAATAAATCTTAAAAACGTGAATGCAGAGTGAGCTGTTAGGACTTTGTTTTAAGAATATATTATTAACTAATATATTCCTTTATGTCAGCCAGTTCCATCCACAAGCACGCTATAGACCTAGTAGGAAAAGGAAAAGAACATAATATTGAAAATGTGTAGTTATCAACCCTAAGGAAGGAACATGTATATAATTGAGTAAGTCAGCAAATCAGTATTTAAATATATTAATATGTTTATTTATAGCCTGAAATATAATTAAATATAGTAGTAATATACAATAGTTATTTCAAGGATTGTATGAAATTTTCTGAAGGTTTGTATAGTAACTCAGTTATAGAAAAATAAATATTTTACAATACAAGATAATGGACTGGAAACGTTTATTTATTTTTGCAAGATATTTATAAAAAGTTTAACACCATAGATAAAGTTGGATGTTTGCGTTAACAATATATAATGAAATCATTAAATTATAAAACTCTCTACAAGGTTTGCATTAGTCATGCAATTTTCTAGAAAAATAACGTTATCAAAATATTATAACGTCCCTATTTTATTTTAGGTCACCGGTAGCCAACCCTAACTACTACACTACCAGGGCACCCTAGGAGGTTACATGGTTGGGATGGACCCCGAGTGGTAGGGGTTGGTATGGATTGTTCGTGGGCAATGAGGCTAGAGAGTTAGTCCAATAAGATATATTTATCACTTTAGTCAGATGCTAAAATACTACATAAGTATGAGGTAATCCCCGTGACGAGGAAGCACGCAGGATTTCGGGACCCGCGAAACTACCTAGAGACCCGCGATCGACCCTCCATCAGGGATGAACCGCCAGATCGCATGTATATCGTCACCTCGTCTAACCGGCTACTCCACCACACATGCATCCAGCATGGCTTCCGACATTCAACAACGTGTATTCTTCTCACACACAAACTTGCTGATCTCGATTCACCATCGGTCGCACCGTGCTCACTCGTCAACAGGATGCAAGCTATATGAGCTATATACCATTCTCATCAGGAAGGCAACCCAATACTCTTGACTTCACAGGAAATTTACAAGCATAGGATAACCTCCTGCCAGAATAAGCCTTAAAATAATTATGCTTTTGTATTACACCCCCCTCCAAAAAAAGTGGAACATCTATAGACACGTATTTGAATTAGGTGGTTACTACCCTTAACACTAGTTATTAGATAAGTATGGTAAGGTAACTACAATGGACTGTGCCTGCGTAGGTATTGGGGGTACAATGTTAGGAGCAGGCCTATTAAAACATTTAAGTAATGTCCCTTTAAAATTAAAGACTACTACAGCTACAATAATAACCAATACAAAAGGTGCTATGTGATGCTTCAGCTTCAGAGGTATTCTTGAGCTTAGCCGTGGAAGACCAAAGATTAATAATCCAGCTTAGTGACTGCGAACTAATGTAAATCATACAACTCCTCAAACTCAACCTTTTAGAAAGGACTTGACTAGAACAAAGTAAACCAAAAGATTTGAAGCTTATTGAAGGAAGATTGTGCAAAATAAACAACAGGGGGATCAAATAAGGATGCTCTATATGGTTCACAGAGTATGTGAACATATTTCACGGTTAAGTGTCATGATTTATCAGGCCCCTTTGCTCTTGACCATATTATAGCAAAGATAAAGAAGAATTATTGGTTTCCCAAAATGAAGAAGTATGTGAAGCATCACATAGCACATTGTTTTGAGTGTCTAATCAACAAAGTGACGGATGGAACGAATTAGGTCCTACTCAATCCAATATCTGCAGGTATTCAGCCATTCCAAATTATTAATTTAAATATTTTGGGACCTTTTCCACGGAGCTCCAAAGAAAATTCAAAGCTACTGGTCATAATTGACAATCTTACTAAGTTTGTGAATATTTATCCAATTAAAGATACATCAACTAATAGCGTACTGAAACATTCTGAGAAGTTTATTGATGAACATGGACTTCTAGAGAAAATAATAACCTATAGAGGAACATGTTTTACATTCCATACATTTACTGAATTTTGTGAGTCACAGGGCATAAATCATGTCCTTAACTCTTCATGATAGCCTCAAGCAAATGGCCAAATGGAGCTAGTCAACAGAATCATAACACCCTTGATCTTTATTAGAATTACACGACAGGACAACAAAGATCGGTACAAAGATTGGGACAAAGATTTTAAGAAGATAATGGTGAGACTTAAATTCTGCCGTTAACAATACCGCTGGAAAAACACCATTCAAAATACTTAATGGTTACTTTCCAGGATACCATGATGGTACTCTTAGGAAACTGAAAAATGTGAGCTGCAACAATCCTTGGCAACCTCCAACTTTACTACAAGAAGAAGAGCGTAGCAAAATCCTATCCGAACACGTAATCTAAAAGATCTACTTTGACAAACGAAGATTCGCAGCTGTGAAGTTTATCGTTGGATAGCTTGTAGTTATGAGACGAGCACCGATACATACTGGAGAGCCTAAAAAGGTCAACCCAAATATATAGGTCAATTAGTGGTAGCTCAGGTACTCCCAGATGGCAACACCTACCAGGTAAAATAACTGAAGGAGGACAGTAGTAAAATATTCTATACTACTACTGCCTATGTGTCACTATTGAAGACACGGGGTGGGAATAAATGTCAGAAGACGATTCTAATTGGGAAGATAATTCAGATGGGGAGCTTATTAAAGAACCAACATACACCACTCGAATGGAGAGGGCCACAATGCACCAGGAAATTACTCCAGGGTGAAGACATTATTGAGTTGCGTGAAACGAGAAATAGAAGAAATCATCCTACAAGGATAGACTTCCTCCATTTCATTTGCGTGATTTTGTATTGAAATAGGCCTAGGTCTTGAGTGGATACGTTGCACAATATAGTAAAATAATATGTGTAATTTATTCTAAGTATGTGTTTCTAGCCATTGTTTTTCATTTTAAATATCACTTCACCCAAATATGGCTGAGGTACTGAAAATGACTGTTTATTAGAGCATGATAAATAATGAGCTAAATTTTTGGCTGCACTCCAGATAGTCTTCACACTATGCCTATGGCAGGCAGCGCTTTCTTTAAGACAGATTCAAGCCTATATGTGTGTGCCAGCGTGAGTGTTTTTTTATTAACATATAAACCTAAGTAATTGACACACTTAGCTTCTTGTAAAGGTTTGTCTCTCACGTTAATATATATATATCTCAAGATAATAGCGCATTTGGGGAGAAGTAAAAAAATGCAGTTTGATTTGTCAGCATTCATTGTTTATTTATTTAATATTTAATATTCTCTGAGTGTGCAGAGGTCTTGTTGCATTAGGATGGTGGTTTGAGCTATGTTTCCACAGTATTCATATTAAATACAGTATCATCTGGACACAGTTTGGGAGTGCCTTTAATATATAGTTTACTAAGCTTAATTTATTTAGACAAGTTGAAATATTTTTGTTAGATAGATTGTTAAAAGAGCGTGTGTTATTCCTCTTATTCTCATAAAATGAAATTAAAAAAAAAATTGTTTTACGAGCTACGGTGTTAAAAGTTTTGCATAAGTCAACAACTATAGTTTCGCTGTATTTACCTTTATCATTTGATGTTTGTATTTTACTAATTAGTAATATGACTGCATTACTATTGTTCTAATCTAGGAGGGACTGAATATGTATCGATGTCCATACAGCAGGGATTTGGTTTCAAGATAATTCTAGAGTATTTTTTGGATGACCTACTCAAATATTTTATTAAGGACACTTAACACTGAAATTGGGTGGTAATTATTAACAATGTTCCTGTCCCCTGAATATTAGGTGGGCGTTATTTGGACCATTTTTAGCGTATTTTTATATATACCTGATTGAATAATTTGGTTTATACAGAATTTTTCCCTCACTCTCACCCCCTGAGTGCTTCTAATACACCAATTAGGTACATTAGATTGAAAGTTATAAAGGGAAACTTAGGGGCTGAAAGCGAATGAATCATCATGTATTATAAGTAAGAAAAGGAGCGAGGGTATCATTGCGTTTACTCACACTTGGTGTAAGGTGCGGCATTCTTTAGTAACAGGCCGGAATTCTTAAGTTTGGCAACACCGTGACAGAGGCGTGGTCAACTACACAGCCACGTCCTTGGCAGCTATTATTTATTTGTTTGGTTTGTTTTGCCATACAAAACTTATATTTCACATTTGATTTACCAGTTTGAAATTAAAAATTTAGATGTAATAGGCGTGTATCACATTAATTAACTAATACTGTGGCTAAATACATAATTATGGTTAAAATAATAATGTTATTACAGTTAAACAAAATGCTAAGGAATTGTTCCCAGCTGTAATAGCAAATAATACAGTTCCAACAAGTCATCATAATGTGTACTTTTTTTTTATCTTGCCCTTTGTGTGGGGGTTTAAAAAAACATTAAAATATTCAGAAGAATAATGACATATCTAGGACAGTTTTTTATTAAAATAAAAACTGTTGCGTCCAAGAATACACCCAGAGGACGAATCATTTTAAATCCAGGTGCAAATACTTTTTCCTTCTTTGATTTTTGTTTGACTTTGTTGTACAAATTTAAATGGTAAATTACTACCAACACACCCCATTGCCATTTAATAGTTTTAATGTAAACTCACTCAGTTACTTGGATGTAGATTTTTTTACAATAAACTCCTAACAAATAACATAGACTTATGGTTCTCAAACTCATTGACACACTTTATCACGCTTTAGCAAATGAAACTAATTTCCACATTTATGTTAATAAACAATTAATTTTAAACAGATTATAAAAACCAATAGCTCTCTTTAGTGCCATATAATTAACCGTTTACAAAATGTGTGGAAATATATCACCCCTGTCTTTAACGCATGAAAATAATACCGAGACCAAATATTTTTTAAATAGCTAGAAACTTGCTATTTTCTTTTACTCTGCTAATATTTGAAAAAAATACTTATACACAATTACAAATGCATGAATGATAGACTTTGAAGTGAAAAATTATTATTTCCTAGAAAAGAAAAGTCAATTCCCATTCTACGGAAACTAATTTCCAAAATTATACTTTTCTCTATTGATACATAGTAATAAAATCAAGTACATCTATATAGTTTTTATTTTTATTTATTTTGTGGGTAAGATCAATGCTTTCATTAACAATATTGTATTTTTGAAAAGGGGTTGGGCTTATACTGCGCAGTTGGGTTCTTTCTTGTGTTAAAACTTTGAAGCATGCTATTT
Organism: Timema cristinae; assembly: GCA_039000515.1. Classification (NCBI taxonomy): domain Eukaryota; kingdom Metazoa; phylum Arthropoda; class Insecta; order Phasmatodea; family Timematidae; genus Timema; species Timema cristinae. Next base: position 76,551 of record JBCFYV010000926.1, on the reverse strand, counting down.
AAAACGGTTAGTGAGCACACATTTAAACTGTATTTAGAGAGAAAAAAATACTTAAGTTTCATTAAATAATTGTGGGTTATTTGCTGTAGCAAATGCATTAGTATAATGTGCTGGCATGAACATGAATGGTTTAGAAACATTTGGACCCATTTGTAATGAGGAAACACTTGGTTTCTTGTTTAGAAACTTCTACAATTCCACATTTTCCTGCTATAAAAATAAGACCTAAAACAATTCTATCAAAATGTTTTGAATATGACCTTTATTGCATTTATCGTTTACCACGTGTGCCAACTAAAATGAGTAATGATAGGCTTAAACATTTAGTAAAAATATCTAACTGTTTAACTTGTTCTAAAAACTGCCACGATAGCTGTTGGATGGAGTGATGAAGGCTCAAATTATTTGATTTGTCCTGGATGTTTAAATGAATTGTAGTAGCTGCTTTAAGAAAATGGTTGTTTTAAACAAATTTGCCACTCCAAGTTAATGCTGAAGTTTTAACTTGGAGTGGGCACTTTGATGTAATTAAGCAAAATGGCTGGGGTACAAAACTTTGGCATTGAAAGAAGTTTAAATTTTAAAAGTGGTACTCCAAGTTTATGAACCTCATATAGTCACAAAAATTGTCAAGAATGTGTGCATATATTGAGGGGGGGGGGGAGGAAAGTTACATAACACCTTAGGCTGTCTCGTGAAGGAGGGTTTTGGGGCGCCACCCTCCCTGCAAAATAAGAAACAATCTATTTAAAAATACTCCCATTTTATTGAGGAAATTAGCAAAACCATAATAGCGCCCACACGTAAAATAAAGCACCTATGTTAACAAGCGCTTTGGCAGGATGGTTGCCATGACAATCTGACGTAACATTCTTTGACCAAGCCAAGTTTCTCGGGCTGAGATCATGTGTGGTCTGCTGCTCGGCTATCTATTGTCGAGTTGTATTGTGTGACGCTACCAATTTTCGGTTACATTAGTGAAAAATGAAAGTTGCCGATATTCATAAATGAAATTTTGTTTTTTTTACTTTTAGAAGAAAAGTTTGAGATTAAAAACAATGCAAGGCTAGTGCCCGATTTGAACTTAATTCAGACGATAAACTTATTGATACACTCAGCTAAATACAGGATTGTATAAGGTTGATATAAGGTAGGCTGTTGTCTATCCATTATGACAATTTTTAAGAGAGCTCCCTCCCTTAAGGTTTACTCATGAACCCCCATTAAAGAAAATGTCAAGCAACCTTTTGCCAGTCCACAAAGGTTCCAGAGACCCTCAACTTGGGGTGCGTCTTTCTAGCCCTGTCCCCTTAGACTACTCTAAATTTCTTAACTTACAGCCTTTGTGACACGTTTAATCTAAAGAACAAATCCGAGTCCCTGCTTCTGGGTTGTATTTATAATAGCTATTTTGGGCGCTATCAGTACAATGCGACTGTCATGTCTACTCAACAGGCACATTCCACAACGTAAATTAATAGGATGAGTGATCCCGGCAAAAAAAATTTGCTTTGCCCATTATAAGAGTTATTATTTTCTTGTTTGAGACAGCTAAATGCAGACATCACTGATATTATTTAATTAGATTAAAATTTCTGAAGAAGAAAACTGCAGCTAAGTTTTTATTTTGAAGCCGGACTCATACCTTTCTATCGACTCAAGACTTCACCTAAAACTGATTCAGACTCTGTGACCTCACAGCCCTGAGTATAATGTTTCAAATGTTCTTCATTAAAATATAAATCAATCAGTTTTTGACGTTCATGGGATACAAACGTGTTGATCTAGAGCTCCATATATAATATATATAACAACAGTCTACTACAGCAAGTGTAACTATTGATATTTTGTCTGCGCAATAATTATAAAGAATCAAGCTAACTAGGCTGGACAGTGTGACATTTATTACTGTATTGTTATTATTATTATTAGCACCGCGTCTTACTACCCGTTCGGGTTATACGCACTTACGCTAATGTGTAATGGTAGGGTGATTGTGAGATGAAATGAAGGACCTACAGTTTAACGTGGAATCCGAACCACGGTGGAGGCCTGGCATTCCCCACATTCATACTGTATTGTTAAAGTTGTCATCACATAAGTATTAAGATATGTATTCAGTATTACCATAGCATCTAAATTGACTGCCCAACTTGGGACAAGATCCGCGCACTAAACCGTTATATCTCAACCAATCTATTTCACTCAACTGAACTAATTAATGTGAATAATTTATTACCCACCGTATATGAAGTAGCCTAGTTCCCTAATATATAAAGTCATTTCTGAACTAATTAATATGAATAATATATTAGCCACCTCGGTGGTTGCTCAATCTAACGCATCAGTCCATGTTTTTAGACTAGACTGCCAAAGACTGGGAGAATGTAGTTTGATCCCGGTCGAGTGTATTGAGGATGGTTTATCTTAAATAGTTTCCCACTCTAACTCTCCATTCAAATGCAGGTGTACTTCCACTAAATTACACCTACCTCATCCCTAGCACAGTTTAATTAGTACATAGGCCTATAGCCCTAACGAGTAGTTAGATGTGGTGCTCAAAAATAATTTGCTTTATAAGCAGCCAAGAGTAATAATTTTGAATAAGAAAAAATTAAAAGAGAAATTAGGATCGGAAAAGAATTTATCTTACATAAATTTGGCGCGTATTACATGCTTCCAATAAACAAGCCAGCCAAGGGTGGCCTATCTAGCTGGAGCAGGTGATTATATTGCATTTTACCACAGTGAGGAAGTTAAGAAAGAAGGAATATGGTGAAAGGCGAAACCATGTGATCATTGACATACAATGGCAAGTCCTTTCACCCTTAGACTCACAGCAACCACCATTCCACGCATGCACTCTTAGTATAGTTCATATGATGCCATCTGGCAAGAAAGCTCGGCAGCTTATCCCCTCCAGTTCATTTTGCAAACTTCACTTTCTGCCCCCAAGAAGCGCTATCTCTGGTTGTAGGGATAATTAGATCACGATGCTTCATTGTTTGTTGCCAACAGTGTGTAATGGTCGTGTTTATGGTCTGAGGTTGACCGGCCATTCAACTGGGGTGAGATGATCATACGATATCGGGTGATAGAGACGTACAGGATATCTTCAAAACTTTTATTAAAAAATTCCTTGACTTCTCCAGGATTCTCAGACAACATATAAAAAAAACTCCCGACCTAACCTTTTTACGATTTTTCTTGATGAATTGCGATTTTTTCAATTATCATGACAGCATCATGTATTACTGAACAATCATGACACCTTGTCTCAATCTTTGTCTACACATTGAACTAAGGGATCGAAGATTGATTTCCATCAAAAACAACGAATTTAGTCCCCATGCCAGTGATGAATTAACAGCCGAATGGCATTTTTTTGGTATGTTTTAGATTTAAGTTAGTTTGTAAATAATGTGCTTATATGATTAGTCAGTTTACCCGTTTTGTTTGATAAATACAGCCTTGTCATTTTCTTCTTCTATTAATGGCATAACATCTCAAATATTCTTTTTAAATGATAAGAGGCATATATTAGTCTTATTAATATAGAATTGAAAAACAAAGCATTTAAATAGATACAAATTTCTGACATTTTATAACAATTATTTTACAAGTGAGATTTAAAAAATTAAGATAGCTATAATTATTATTTGTGACAGTTTCTAAATGTTCTTCTGAATGGGTATTCAGGAGTAGTCGGCAGCTCATAAGACAGCATGCCGAACAAAATGGAGTCCTCATGGTGTGTGTATATAAACAAAGATAAAACAAAATCAAGTTATTAAAATTAATTGCATACATAGTTATTGCAATAGCTAGGTTCTTCTTTCATTTATTTATACATCAAGAAATGTTATATTCAGCTGATACTTTTGTAGCAATAGGCGCTACCTACAAAATAACTAAATTGTTATCAAAGTCGACTGCAAATAAAATATTTGAATTTTAAGTTCGTCTGACCAATATCCCGTTACAAAGAGTCCTCCTACCTGCAATAGTATCTCATAAAATGTATAAAATACATCTTTTAGGCCTAATGTGATAAAATTATAACTACAGAGTAATCTTAAACCAATAAATGGTGTTAAATACTACTTACAAATAACTGTTTTTAAGTTTAGTAGAAATGCAGTTAGGTCCTAATTGATCTACCATGAGAAATATATACTGATATTGTGCTACTACAATATAATTGTAATAAAAATAACCAGGGTTGTGGACTCTGTAGGCCATACCTTCGACTCTAGCTCCTATAGTTTTCTACTGTCTTGACTCAGACTCCTCCATCAATGCCAAATGTATATAATATTAATTAGCAGGTAATAAAGAATATACTATATAGTAAAATAATTTTACCTCAGTAAATGTATTGCTAATTAATATATATTAAAATTTTAAAATACTAAATACTAAATTGATAGCACAAGAAATTTCATCACCACCACGTCAATCATTAGGCTACTTAGGTCCATAGAACATAAAATATATTTTTTCATTACAATTTCTGAAAAATAAAACTTTCCTACATTTCTATTAAAGTAAATATGCATTTAACAGTGCATTTAATAAAAATTATAAATAGTTTTAAACAGAATTAGGGGGTATAGGCCTACCTTGAAACCAAAGAATGTACAAACTTAAGACTAACAGAACATTCATAAGCACTTCTCCTAGTTATAGTTTACAAATTTTTATTTTGAAGTCAGTCAGTACCTTTCTATCAACTCTAACTCTAACCCTACAGCCCTGGAAATAACTATTTAATAATTAATTGCTGTTCCTTAAGTTAACATCAAAGTACTGTGCGGAGAAAAAATTTTTGATATCTAATGGTTCAAATTTTGTACTAAGATATTATTAATCTCAGGAAGTTTACTTGTTAAATTATCTATTAACTTTGGTCCACTGGGTTCTGAACATGAATGTGGGTGCAGTACCTATATGCAACCTCAAATACTTTGAAGTGCGGACATATCAAGGGTTTACCACCAACAGTGTGGAAATTTTCTTCGGAACACAAGATATGGTCGACTTGTCCACATGTCATGCGTCTCCACAGTTAACCTACAAATAGTAGAACAAAGTTATTAGGGGAATGATGCGTAAGCACCTTACCATATAATACATTGTATTTCACATGAGAAACCAAATCATTAAAAATCTATCGGTTTCATTATAGGCTACTCACAAGAAAATGAAGAGTCCAATGATACTCTAAATTTTTGTATTTGAAGTTATTTTATTTTTAGAGCATTTAAAAAACTATAGTAAACCTAAGTCCAAACCTAGCCCAACACGTCATTTGAGCCATGATACCTCATGATATGATGCTATCTTATACTACAAAAGTCAAATAGTTTATTTTGTGAATATTAATTGAGATACTAATTTATCATTAAATGGAATGGCAACAAGATAAGATCAAATCAGTTGTCTAATTACCACAAGGAAGATTAGGTTAAGCTTATAATATAAATAAATTTATTAATAATCTTGAGTGTAGTATCATGGGATTCCCCACATTTTTTAAAGGTATTATGATAGCATACATTAAATGATTTTCAGATTTTATATAGGAAAAAAATTGTCTAAAGGGTTTGAATATTGGGTATCATCCCCATTAATATTTTCACCAAATAATAGAAATGGCAGTTCCAGTTTTTATGTTTTGCATTCACATAAGGCAGACCTAAATCTTAACATTAAATTGTATTAGACAAAAAAAAAAAGCTTCACAGAAGAAGGAAAATGTAACATTTATTATTCTAAAACACCTTTTATGAGCATATACATTTTGATAAAAGTTTGTTGAGAAAGATTAATTGGGGTTAACTTTATATTAATATAATTTATGAAACATTAATATGCCGTCATCAAACTATATCCTAACATTCCAAAGGATTAGCTAGTTATAGCATAATATAACCTAGGTCTAGTAAAAGGTTTTATAACTTTTAAAATATAACCGAGGCCTAGCATAAGGTTTTATAACTTTTAAAATTAAATATACTGGAGGCAATAATAGTAAAGATAGTATATTCCCTTAAAAATGATAGGCCTAAATTCTGTGTGTCTTAACTTATAAAAAATGAGGTATTTATAAACACTTTCCACTTGCCAAACATGCTTAAACAATTATTTATTCTTAACTTACAAAGATTGTCAAATATTTGGCGTGCTAAACTTGTAATTACAGTTGTATACTTGAAAGATAAACCATTATTAAAATCACTATCCTTCAAGTCGACAAGATATTTAAATAAAAATAGCCCAAAAGTTTGAAACTGAACGTTTAGGCCTTCATTTTTGTTTGAAAAATCATTTGATTATAATTGGATGATCATAATATATTTTCCTATTTGTTATTTTAGGTATAATTTTTTTTTTCTAGTCATTTGATATATAGAGTGGTGGATAATATAATAAAATAAATATTGCTTAGCTACTAAAACCGATGTGGCACATAACCTCGACATCACACTTAAACTATCTCATTTAATATTAATATCGGTGCTACTTCGTTTTGGATTTAATATAAATAGAACACAACTCTTATCATTATTACATGAGTATTATAATCTCTAAATTCACAATCTAAACATATTTAACATTAATAATATGACGTGAAAACTTTTACTTACCTACATAACGAGATTGTTGACTTCCTACCGTGTGCTATTGGACTCCTCAATACATTTCTCGGTGGCGTACGAGACTCATCAATTGCAAAATCGGTCAAAAGAAGATCCGGAATCGCATTTTGCTCGTAAAACAAGTCGGCTGTGGTGAACGACTCGATGACTCTCTTTCAAATGGAAAGTAAAGATCCAGAATCCCAGTGTTGGGTGGATCTATGGACTGCTGTTGAGGGAATCGGTTTTAGTAAGGTTTTCCCAATTATAGAAGTTATTGAAAAATTGGTAAAAACTATTATCCCTAAGAAATTGTCAATTAAAACTACTTCAAGATCAAAATACCGAGATTATTATTAATAAAAGGCCTACTTTAATGACTGCTCATATTGAAAATACCAGTAACAGAGTCGGTTCATGATAGGTTTTTACAAGATGACAATTCAAAAATCATATGCTAAGGTTTTGGCTTGCCAACACTTGGAAAGGATAACTGTTTTGTTATATATGCTAAGTTTTTAAATTACCTCTTATATTTTACATTTAAAATAACATAAACTTAAGTTTTTTCATACAATTTCATTACTTTTATTAATTTCCTTTTATCTAACAAACAATATTTTAAACATAATTAAAAGTACTTATTCTTCATTTTGAAACATTATTAACTATGTGTAATATTGTGTGTACATTTTAATACAAGCATCATATTTACTTGGAAAAGAGAAATTACTTTTCTTTTTTATAGATTCTAATAAATTATTTTATGAATATTTTAACGTAGTTCTAAATATTTAACCGGATAAAATATTTGTATCTGCTGCGTGGGTGCATCATTGTAAAAAACTTGTTTCCATTATATTCAACCAAATGGTTTAAATTCGTCGGTCACCATTTAGAAACTATTTTTGTTGGACATTTTGTGGAAGTGCTGTGAATAATAATTTTTTTAAGTGGAATAAAATGATAAATAAGCTTTGTGTCCAACCTCAAATAAATATATAAATAATATTGGTCAAAATTACTGTGGTTAACTATCACATTCATATATTACCATCTGTTTTTATTACAGTGATCGATGTCATCTGTTGGCGTAGGGATATATAAGGGAGTATTTCTAGTAACTTTCTAAGCTGTCATCCAAGTAAACTTAGGTCATGAATGAATTATAAACCTTACTTAAAACAAAACTGATTTGTTATTGACATTAAAATAATGACTTTGCTATTTACATGATAAGAGTAGTAGGGTTGGTAAAGTTATAAATATGACAGTGAAAGAAAGAAATTTTGTTTTACTACAGTATTCCATTAATATTCGTACTGATATATAATTTATTTTTAGGTCTTGACCGCACTCAAATATAAAGCAAGAATTCAGGCAACATTGTTGAGGGTAGGCCATTTGGCAACTGGGAATAAACCCAACGAGTCTGGTCTCAAATGACAACGAAAAGGAGGTCATAATGATCATAGGCAGACGGCTGAAGGGCAACTGCGTTGCGGACAGCCTCCCAGAGGCTCAGGTGAAAACAATTATGAACTATTATGAAATGCATTAGAAATTACTTTGGTTTGTTGTATTGTATGTAACCTCTTTATGGTATAAAGATTATTAAATTAGCTCTGCAGTTTGTTCACAATATTTTGAATTAATCTTGCTTCTAGATGGGTTATAAAAGAACTACTTTGTAGGAAGACTTGGAAAGGGCTATTGAAGGAACTGCTGTTCCTTCAGTTGAAGATGACCCTCCTCAAGTGTTTCTTGAGGAACTGCTGTTCCTTCAGTTGAAGATAACCCTCCCCAAGTGTTTATTGAGGAGATGCTGTTCCTTCTGTTGAAGATGACCCTCCTCAAGTGTTTCTTGAGGAGATGCTGTTCCTTCAGTTGAAGATGACCCTCCCCAAGTGTTTCTTGAGGAACTGCTGTTCCTCCAGTTGAAGATGACCCTCCTCAAGTGTTTCTTGAGGAACTGCTGTTCCTTCAGTTGAAGATGACCCTCCCCAAGTGTTTCTTGAGGAACTGCTGTTCCTTCTGTTGAAGATGACCCTCCCCAAGTGTTTCTTGAGGAGATGCTGTTCCTCCAGTTGAAGATGACCCTCCCCAAGTGTTTCTTGAGGAACTGCTGTTCCTTCAGTTGAAGATGACCTTCCCCAAGTGTTTCTTGAGGAACTGCTGTTCCTTCTGTTGAAGATGACCCTCCTCAAGTGTTTCTTGAGGAGATGCTGTTACTTCTGTTGAAGATGACCTTCCCCAAGTGTTTCTTGAGGAACTGCTGTTCCTCCAGTTGAAGATGACCCTCCCCAAGTGTTTCTTGAGGAACTGCTGTTCCTTCAGTTGAAGATGACCCTCCCCAAGTGTTTCTTGAGGAACTGCTGTTCCTCCAGTTGAAGATGACCCTCCTCAAGTGTTTCTTGAGGAACTGCTGTTCCTTCAGTTGAAGATGACCCTCCCCAAGTATTTCTTGAGGAGATGCTGTTCCTCCAGTTGAAGATGACCCTCCCCAAGTGTTTCTTGAGGAGATGCTGTTCCTCCAGTTGAAGATGACCCTCCCCAAGTGTTTCTTGAGGAACTGCTGTTCCTTCAGTTGAAGATGACCTTCCCCAAGTGTTTCTTGAGGAACTGCTGTTCCTTCTGTTGAAGATGACCCTCCCCAAGTGTTTCTTGAGGAACTGCTGTTCCTTCAGTTGAAGATGACCCTCCCCAAGTGTTTTGAGGAACTGCTGTTCCTCCAGTTGAAGATGACCCTCCTCAAGTGTTTCTTGAGGAACTGCTGTTCCTTCAGTTGAAGATGACCCTCCCCAAGTGTTTCTTGAGGAACTGCTGTTCCTTCTGTTGAAGATGACCCTCCCCAAGTGTTTCTTGAGGAGATGCTGTTCCTCCAGTTGAAGATGACCCTCCCCAAGTGTTTCTTGAGGAACTGCTGTTCCTTCAGTTGAAGATGACCTTCCCCAAGTGTTTCTTGAGGAACTGCTGTTCCTTCTGTTGAAGATGACCCTCCTCAAGTGTTTCTTGAGGAGATGCTGTTACTTCTGTTGAAGATGACCTTCCCCAAGTGTTTCTTGAGGAACTGCTGTTCCTCCAGTTGAAGATGACCCTCCCCAAGTGTTTCTTGAGGAACTGCTGTTCCTTCAGTTGAAGATGACCCTCCCCAAGTGTTTCTTGAGGAACTGCTGTTCCTCCAGTTGAAGATGACCCTCCTCAATTGTTTCTTGAGGAACTGCTGTTCCTTCAGTTGAAGATGACCCTCCCCAAGTATTTCTTGAGGAGATGCTGTTCCTCCAGTTGAAGATGACCCTCTCCAAGTGTTTCTTGAGGAGATGCTGTTCCTCCAGTTGAAGATGACCCTCCCTAAGTGTTTCTTGAGGAACTGCTGTTCCTCTAGTTGAAGATGACCCTCCTCAAGTGTTTCTTGAGGAACTGCTGTTCCTTCAGTTGAAGATGACCCTCCCCAAGTATTTCTTGAGGAGATGCTGTTCCTCCAGTTGAAGATGACCCTCCTCAAGTGTTTCTTGAAGAACTGCTGTTCCTTCAGTTGAAGATGACCCTCCCCAAGTGTTTCTTGAGGAACTGCTGTTCCTCCAGTTGAAGATGACCCTCCTCAAGTGTTTCTTGAGGAACTGCTATTCCTTCAGTTGAAGATGACCCTCCCCAAGTATTTCTTGAGGAGATGCTGTTCCTCCAGTTGAAGATGACCCTCCCCAAGTGTTTCTTGAGGAGATGCTGTTCCTCCAGTTGAAGATGACCCTCCCTAAGTGTTTCTTGAGGAACTGCTGTTCCTTCAGTTGAAGATGACCCTCCCCAAGTATTTCTTGAGGAACTGCTGTTCCTCCAGTTGAAGATGACCCTCCCTAAGTGTTTCTTGAGGAACTGCTGTTCCTCCAGTTGAAGATGACCCTCCTCAAGTGTTTCTTGAGGAACTGCTATTCCTTCTATTGAAGATGACCCTCCCCAAGTGTTTCTTGAGGAGTTGCTGGAGATATCCACAGAGTTGGTGCTGGTGGTGGAGCAGGACCCAGATGACCCAGTTTATGGTCAGGTTGAGATATGTGAGTTATTTTTATGATACATGTAAAATAACTGGTTTAAATAATAAACAAAAAGTTCATTTAAACCCCATTGAAAAGTATTGCACTATAGGTGAGTTAGTGGCGGTCAAGTCATGACAATGAATTATAGAAAAATTGAATTTTCATTATTTCTCCATTCAACCCTATCCAAGTGTTCAAATGTTAATACATTAGGGCCCCGCTCGTATGGCGGGTTAAGTTCCAGAGTCCCACTGTAAAGTGGAGCAGCCTTTTTTTCTAACTTGCAAATACATATAAAATCCTAATAAAATGTTTACACTACAATATTTCAAGCATGCAAGAGATAGGCCTAAAAAAAAGATACAAAAGTAAAATAAATAAAATCTAATCAATTTAAAAAAGTTTTAATGCTTGGAAATTTGTCATAAAAAGAGACTATGTTTTAATAGGTAACATCGGGGTCCAAGATAAAATTAACCATACTAAAACAATATACAATGTTCAACATATATTTTATTTATACAACACTAAGTTTCATTACATAAAACAATAATAGAATTATATAAAACTCTATTTCATTAGGTTTTATTGACTTTAGTTATTAATTTTATTTGTTACAGTATCAGTAGTAAATAATTTGTCAGCCCTATCAGCTGTGCCTTCTTTAGAACGCAGAAGTTCTGAAAAAGGGACCCCACAAAGAGGTAAACCTTACCAATCAAAGCTAAACAAACATCTATGTTAACATCAGACAGAAGTAAACCTTAACAATCAAAGCAACACTTTACAGCAGCAGTTCCCGAATTGTTATATCCACAATTATGCCGGGATCACAATCAACTTAACGTAAAGTACCTCCTCGTGTGTTTAAATGGAAGCGATCGCGATGCACTTAACTTAACGTTGACTTGCAGTTAACTTAAAGTAAGAGATGTGGAGGTCTTTTACTTTACTTTACGTTACTTGAAGGGTATCACGTGATCTAGCCAGCCAATCATTATGCGAGTGACGTCAACAGGGCTATTTAGTAATTCATTTGTTGGTATTATGACCAATGTTTACTCTTTAGCGTAAGTTTTAGTAATCAAACATTGAAACAAAATAATTAAACTAAAATAGGGAAATAAATTTATCAAAAAAGTTTATTAATATATATTGATTATATTGATTGAAAACTGTAAACATTCACAGATCATCACTTTACAAATAGTACAAAACCACAGATCATACTCGAGAATGCATATGTTTTGCTCGAGTTGTTAAGTGAATCGTGATCACACATAAGTTAAGTTAACTTTAAGTTAACGTTAAGTTGATTGTGATACCGGCATTAGTCTCGGAGGTATGCCATGAGAACCCTAACAAAACAAGCAAATTAAAGTCATAAAAATATAAGGCCTCATCAAAGCCTATACATATATTACGAGCAAGTCAAACCGATTTAAACATAGGTTGGAGGGGTGGCAACACTGATTCAAATCCAAACAACCAATGCAGTCTATATTGTAAATATTCAGCATTATATAGGTGGTAGGTACTCCAAATTACAGAAATTGTTGGGGTGGTACGCCACTCAAAAAGTTTGGGAACTGCTGCTCAGCACAATCTTTTATGTTAACATCAGACAAAACTTAAAGATAAAGGCAACACAAAAGAATATGTAAACATTTTATAAAAACCAACAAAAAAATAGCTAAAAATCGCTTCTTTGATATTATAATCAATATATTTAGTAGAATGTTTGAAACTGGATCATATATCTGCAGACCTAATACTAAAAAAATATTGTTATGGCCTATCACACTATCAGATATGATTAAGTAATGTTCTCTCTTTACCATGAAGATTCATCCCACATTACAACTATAGTAGGTGTTTCAATATTATACCACTACCAGCACTACATACTTAAATGCACGGTGCCAATAGAGATGCAAAAAGGTTATGAACCTTCACACATTTTAAAATTTTATTTCTATAAGATCATCTCTGATTAGAATTTTTAGCAATTGAAAACAAATCTTTTCCTGCATTTGTGTGTAATCGTATTTCGTATTTATGCGTTGCAGCTCCCAAAATACAGTGACTACGGACCACAATCCCGGAGTCTTGTGAGCAGTTTGCAGAGGTCCTAAGGGTGTGTGTATATAAGTATAAGGGGGGGGGGGGGGAATTAATAATTATAGTTTATTATAATGTTTAGTTATGGGAAAGTATAGTTCTATTCAAGTGTTTTTGTGAACATTTTGGCTATTATAATCCCTGTTCAAAGTGTACCTTAAAACTGATTACAGATGATGATAGAAAACATATCTGAGCAGACTTCTGCAATACAGGAAATAACTGTGATGATGTAAGGAACTTGCTGAAAGACTTTATTCAACAGCAGAGGCTAAAAAAATAATTGTAGATGTTCTAAATAAAAATTAAGAAGATTTCGGGACTTTCTTTATTTTGAACTTAGTTAACTTCCTTGGCCCTCTTTCCAAGGCATTTAGGTTGTTTGCCACAATACAAAATTATAAAATTTCAAATTTAATTGAAATGTTGGCTGGCTCGAATCAAATCTCATGCCTAAAAAAAATTGAATCAAATCACAATTAAATATTATACTATTTAATTTTTTTAATCAAATTTAAAAAAATCTGAAATGTTATTTAAAATATTAATTATCAAACACTTTGTTTGAAGCTTACTACATAGCATTTTTAATTGAGTGAGTATTGAATATTCTTATTCGCTCTACCACACAACTCTTTACCATTAATTTTTTTTTACAACTATGTATTATAGATTCTAAATATTAACCAAGACCATCAAATATGAATTGACAATATATATTTTGAATAAAAAAAATTAAAATGTTGATAGTAATGGTTTCGAAAAAATAACACATTATGAAATAATAATAAACTAACTACCTAACTTTTGTTTTAAATTTTAGTATGTAAAGAGTAGTAAAGTTAATCTTTCACTTTAAAATTGAAGTATGATTTTAATTATATTCAATATTTAAATAGTAAGTTCATTGTCTCATTAAGATTCACTACAAATTTGAAAACTTGGGTTTAGTTTATTAACTAGAGTTATAAAATCAAAGGATATTAAAAAATCTTAATAAAATCTCAATCTAAATAAGGATCACAAGAAAATCAAACTATTTATGCACTGTTACAATACATATGCTATGCCTTCTTCAATTTCTCACCCTACATATTGAACCTTGTTGTCAATATAGGGGACAGCGTTACTTAGCATTGAAGAAGCTCTAAGTCCTCATTCAGCTTTAGTAGCGATATTAGACCATTTGTACGTTCCTCTGCATTTCTCAAAATGGGCTTGGAACCATCTATGATCCAGGCAGTTAAGTCAAATCAGTGTAAGATGGTTTCTACTCAGGTGACTAAGCCCAGGTGGTGTCAGATGGTTTCGGCTGAGGAAATTAAGCCCAGGCGCTGTCAGATGTTTTTGGCTCGAGAAATCAAGTCCAGGCGGTGTCAGATTGTTTCGGCTTGAGAAATCAAGCCCAGACTGTGTCAGATGGTTTCGGTTCAGGAAATTAAGCCTTGGCTGTGTCAGATGGTTTCGGCTCAGGCGATTAAGCCCAGATGGTTTTGGCTCAGGCGATTAAGCCCAGGCGGTTTCGGTTCAGGCGATTAAACTTAGGTGGTGTCAGTGGATTTAAGGAAGAACAATGCAACTTATGCGAAATTTTGACGGATGATTGCTGCTCTAACTCTCCTCGCCTCTGCGAATCGACCCCTTTGTGGCACAATATCTATGGCATTTACAAGTTGAGGAGGCACTTCATCTTCTTCTTCGATAACTGGAAGATTGTGAAGAACAGCACACACATTCACAATCTTCCCAACTTTTTGCAGGTTATACATGAAAACCCTTTGCTTGGACAAACACCTCCACACACATTTAAGAACTCCAAAGCATTGCTCTACCGGATTTCGAGCACTACAATGAGCCTCAGTGTATTGAAACTCTGGAGTCTCTGGCTGGGCGTGTGTGATGGGTGTCATTAGCCATGGTTCTAATGGATATCCGGATTCACCTGAAATGAAGTGAAAATTTAAATTTGTAATGGTGGAAAATAAAAGGTTTTTTTTAATAGTGAGTAAATTTGTTCTAACTTATCTTTCTCGTCTTTAACCTATTACAGTAATTAAATGCATTTAGTTAATATGGGTATTTATAGGATGTGAGAATAAAAAATAGGCCAGATAAACTTGTAGGTCTATATTCACATAATAAACGTCAAACAGATTGGTATGTCATATACTATATTGTAGAATTGTGCTCTAAATCAACATACAATACAAACTTTTAAAATAACTAGGTTGAACTGACACTTTATTGTTATTAAATTTCACACTCACAATGTGCTCAGCTATTATCTATGAGAAGGATTTAAATTTTAAGGCAGGAACGAGTATGGCTCTCAATATGTGTTTTTTTCGCTAAACCATCTCGCTTGTGAAAAGTGAAACTTAATTTCAGGAACACAAAAGTAAAAATATAAAATTAATAAATATTCCTACAGAAACATGAATAATTTGTGTTTGATATCTTAGTATTATTATCTTTAGATATTAATAAAGAGTAAATCTTGAAATTTCTTGAAATATTAAAATTAATAAGCTGTAGGCGTTTAATAGGCTTAAAGTATGTTTTGCACCCAACTAATTTTCAATGCATGAAACATTCTGAAAGTTGACTTCAATCACATTTTTGAACAAACTTGTTTACTAAATACTACAAATTAGTTGACAAAGCTTTTAATACATACTAAAATACTTATAATTTAAAATTACATTATTATTTTATATAAAATATTACAAAAACTTACCAAGAAGCCAAGTGTGCCTTTCTTCTCTGCTATGCGACATTTCCATCAATCGGCGTGCTGGAGAAGATGACCAAATGAAAGCGTCATGTCTGGAACCTCTCCATCTTGGATTCACATTCAAAATGTGAAGGTTGTAATGATATGAAATTATACATATCAATATGTTATTATTCAAATCTATATTCAAAATTACTATATTTAATATTCGAGCGGGCTGTAAGATTTATTTGTGTAGAACTGTCGAGTTGTAAGGTGTGGTGAAATCCTTCTACGTCTCTATTTAAAAAGACAACGCACTTTCCGTGGAAAGAGACGCACCTGGATGACCTCACCCCTTTTCTTCTAGGAAGTTTCGAGAAGGAAATGTCGCTTGATATACCCCTTCAAATGCGCACATCTCCTCACTGCTGGTGATCCTTCCTTCTCGACAAGAACACGTATAGCTAAGATTCATTTAACGCAATAGTCGGGCTTTTATCAAAATATAAAATGCGTGTGATATCTAGCTAAAAGCAAACAGTTTATTCATTTAAAATTAAAATAAAAGACTATAAAAAAAACACCAGAACTTTTAATTTATAAAATAATATAATTAATTATTAAAAATAATATCACCCTTACAATGGAGTATATACATTTCTTATCAGGCTAGCGTTTAAATTATTACAATAATGGCTTCCCAACGTGGAGGGCCTGATAAGCTGAGGTAAAAAAAATATATATACATAAATTCAGTTCACAACCCGAGAAAGTGAAAGTGAGTGCTCAAAGAACAGTGAAAGTGCCACAAACAGCTTAAGTACTTTAAAAACAAAAAACAACAACAAACCAGGTGACTTAAGAAGAAGAAGTTCCAAAGCAGGCGACGTCGGAAGAAGAAGTTCCAAACCAGGTGACTTCAAAGGGAGAGCTTCCAAATCAGGTAGCTTCACAAGAAGGTCAGAGCTTCTAGACTTCAGGTGAAGTACGCAGGGAGAATCTTACGTAAGTCATCAACAACAACAAAATTGCATTTAATATGGAAGAAACAGACAGTAGTAGCAGTGAAGATAACCTTCCCCTAGCACAATATTCCCAACCAATAGTAAAAGAACATTCTTGTTTAGAACTTTCTGATCAGGAACAAAGTGAACAACAAATTAAGAAGGTAGTTGAACCAATAGCTCATAAAGAAGAAGACTTAAGGGGGGTGGAGAATGTTTCAAAGGTAGAAGGTATAGTAGCTCAACAAACCACCTCAGCAAATGACCTCAATGTAGTATTAATGCAGTTAGTGCAGCAAATGAAAGAGAGTAGTGAAAAGTTGAGTCAGAAAATAGATCAAAATAGTCAGAAAATAGATGAGAGGTTCGACGAAAATAGTAAGAAAATAGATGAAAGGTTCGACAAAAATAGTCAGAAAATAGATGAAAGGTTCGACAAAAATAGTCAGAAAATAGATGAAAAATTCAACAGGTTAGAACAAGAATTACAGAGTAAATTTCAAGAAGTACAAAACGACTTTGACACAAAATTACAGAAAGTACAACAGACTAAAAGTGACCAAATGCAGGTAAGGGACGAACTACAGACGCTTAGGGAAGACTGTAGTAAGTCAGAAAAGCAGACGAATGAGCAGATAAAAGAACTCAAAAATGCAAAGGAAAACTTGAAGTTTAGACAGGACTCTTTAAATTCTAAGGTAAAAACTACTCAGGAAAGTTGCGAAAAAAATAAAAATGAAATTCTAGAACAGGTGCAAAATTTAAAAGAACGGTTTGCGACTGTTGCAAAAGAGCAACAAATATATAGTGATAACCTTAAATTCCAAAATGACCTCTTTGATGGACACACTGTACCAGATGTGTACATAAAGGAAATAGTTGACCACCAATTGGACAAATTTAAGGACAACTTGACAGAGACTGTGGACAAGACGTCACAAACAGTCAAACAAATGCGACAACAATTAGAACAGGCTAAGTCAAAATATGACGAGGTAGTAGAAAAAGGGACGCTAATTACCACTGGTGCCTTAGTATTACCCAGTACGGGCATACAGAATCAATTAATGGAATCTGTACCCACCTTCAGTGGAAATAATGATAGGGTGCATGCTGTACAATTTTTGAAAAAGATGGATAGACTTTTTGAAAATAGTAAACTCACTGAAGCACAAAAAATAGCATTTTTTAATTCAAAGTTAGTAGGTGACGCTGAAGCGTGGCTGAATAATCACGAGGATGAACATACATCATATGAAGCAATAAAGATACCTTTTCGTAAAAGATTTTGGTCCGTGTATAAGCAGGACAAATTAGTAAATGATATTTTTACAGGCCGGTATGATCCACATCGAGGGCCTATGTGTGACTATTACAATAGATATGCCATGCAGGCAGGGAATTTGGACATCCCTATTGACAAGGAAAGATTAGTAAATCAGTTATTGCATCACTTCCCACATGAAATACAAGATGCTCTTATAGCTGCTAGAGTAAAAACTAGCGTTGAAATGAGAGAAATACTAGAAATATTTGATGAGCGCTCTAGGAGAGAAAGGTCGAAACCACACATGCAAGATAGCTCATTTCAAAATGGAGGAAACCATTTAAATAGGGAGAGTAGACATAACCAGGCACGACCTATCCAAAGATCGAACCAGGAGTCGAGAAATCGAACTTGGGAAAATTCCAATAATCAGGGAAACAATTTTAATCCTAATTACACTAATCCTAATCAAAAGGGAAATTATTCTAATCCTAATTACAAGGGAGAGTTTTCTAGACCACCAGGGGATAGAATAAACTTAATCCAAAGAAAAGAACACAAGGGTAACGTTAGTCAACAAAGAAATCAGCTGATGAACACAGACCTTGAAAAAATAGAACCACACCCACTAAAAACCCATGTCATTGTTCATGAAGAACCAGGACAAAACTTACAAAAAAATGGTCAGACAAGTCATTGAGTTGCCCGACAATGACATCCACTCAAGTTAGAGAAAGGGCCGATACTTTAGAAAACTCTCAAAATATTTGTGGTGATTTGAAAATAAATAGTATTTTACAGGGTGACCCAAAAGAAGATTTACTTTTTGAAGGCAATGAATATAAAAAACATAGCAAAGCCTTCTCACCTGAAATAGAAGGTAAAATTAATGGAAGAACTATAAAGTTTCTCATAGATACTGGATCTGAAATAACAGCCATTTCAGGGGAATACTATGAACAATTGTGTAAACAGAATCCCAAAGAAGCTATTCCCACACTCCCTGTGAGTAATGTAACTATTATGTGTGCAACAGGAGCTAAAAATAAAAAGGTAAAAAGACAGATATTATTGGATGTAGAGATAGGGGGAAATGAAATGACTATTATATTCTTGGTTATAGAAGGTCTTAACGTCTCAGCAATTTTAGGTGCAGATTGGATGGTCAGCCTAAATGCAGTAGTTAATTTTCAAAGTAAGCAAATATCAATTAATAAAGAACCCTATAATACAAATGTTCCATTTGTAGGAGAGTCAGAATCGAATTTGCTATGTATGCATATAACAGGAGTGGTTAATAAAAATGATAATAGCTCTTTGATAATTAGAAAGAAGGTAGAGGTTAGACAAATAACCATAGATGACCCAAAGATACCCTGGGGGGAAATAGAAGATAAAATAGGCCAGATGGTAGAAATTCCTATTGAACACAAACAGAAATTACTTGAAGTGATGTGGCAGTTTAAAGATATATTTTCTATAAAACCAGGGCTAAACAAATTTTATAAATGTCAATTACAGGTGTCAAACCAAGAACCCTTTAACTGTAAATCGTATCCTGTACCATACAGTCAACGGCAGGCCGTAGAAGATACTTTAAATCACATGATGAACTGGGACATCATTGAGCGGTGTAGCTCAGAGATAATAAATCCAATAGTGGTTGTAAACAAAAAAGATGGGGGGGCTAGGCTATGTTTAGACGCTAGACGAGTAAATCAAATCCTGATAAATGATAATGAAACCCCCGCCCCTGCCAGTGAATTAATACAGAAATTTGATGGATGTCAGTACTTAACCTCACTAGACCTTGTATCATCTTTCTGGCAAATTGAATTAGAACAGAAATCACGCAAGTATACGTCATTTATGTATAATGGAAGAACGTATTGCTTTAAAAGAATGCCATTTGGATTATGCATCTCAACCAGTAAATTTATAAGAGGGCTAGAAGCCGTCCTGGGAGAAGAAGTACTTAATTTTGTAACCTTATATGTAGACGATATTTTAATAGCATCAAAAACATACGAAGAGCATATCGAACAACTTAGTATGGTATTAAAAAAACTTCAGGAAGGGGGAATGACTGTTAATCTACATAAGTCATCAATTTTATGCAAAGAAGTCAATTTCCTAGGTCACGTAATCTCCGCAGGTGGGATTTCTGCAGACCCAGCAAAAACAAAAGCAATTAGAGAATTTCCTACACCAAGGAATAAGAAACAACTTCAGGCATTTTTAGGACTGATAAATTACTATAGAAAATTTACTAAACATCACTCTGATCTTGTATACCCCTTGTTACGATTAATTAGAAAGAAGGAAGAATGGTTCTGGGGAGAGGTAGAGGATGCTGCAATGCTAAGGATAAAACAACAATTCATTAATACCGTGATGTTAAAACACCCTGATTTAAGTAAACCAATGTGCGTTGCAACAGATGCATCGGGAGAAGCAATAGGAGCTGAGCTCTTTCAACTAGACGAACAGGGTGATCACAGACCAATAGCCTTTGCTAGTAGGGTGCTAAACGGCCCTGAACTAAACTACACAATCACAGAAAAGGAACTATTAGCAATAGTATTTGCATGCCAACAATTCCGAATTTATATTCATGGGAGACCCACAAATTTATATACTGATCATAAGGCTCTTATTTTTATAAATAAATGTAAACTTTTGCATGGTAGACTTACTCGATGGATCTTATTACTTCAAGAATACAATTTGAATATTCAATACGTCCCAGGTGTTGAGCACACTGTACCAGATACAATTTCATGGTATCCAGCACAAGGAGTGGTTAAACACGCCACTGATTCAGAGTTTAAGATATTAGCACAAAGAAAAAATACCATTAGTGAACAGGATAGGAAAATCAAACAGGAATTGCCAACCCTACAAAAAGAGGACCCTAGACTTAAGTTGGTATTTGAAGAATTAAAAAAAAATAACCCCCAAAAAAAATTCAAGATCGATACCAAATTCATGATAATTTATTATTTAAAAGAACCTTGTCAACAAACATTTGGACCATCTGTATTCCTAAAAAATTAATTGAGGTAGTAATTGATAGTTGTCATCAGCAATATGGACACGTGGGAGTTAAAAAGTGTCAAAAGGTATTACAAGAATCATGTAATTTTCCACAAATGTACAAGTCAATTGCAAAAGAATTGCGTAGCTGTGATATATGCCAAAAAAGTAAAATTTCAAATGTCAAATATGAGGGTTTGATGAAAAATATATTGACAGACGAGCCATTAAAACTAGTATTTGTTGATCTATTTGGCCCACTCCCTTCCAGTGTTAGGGGTGTGCAATTTATTTTCGTCTTTTAGACATCTGTACCAAATATATAAAACTATATTCGATCAGAAGGGCTACTGCAACTATTATTACCAATAAAATAATCAAAAGCTATTTTAATGATGTAGGTAAACCACAAACAATAGTATAAGATCATGGCTCACAGTTCGTAGGAAAAAAGTGGCGTGAAGCTATGGCAAAAGAAGGGATAGTTGTTAAATATACCTCTATATACCACCCACAAAGTAACGGTGTGGAAAGGGCTAATAGAGAGATTGGACAATTCTTAAGACTCTTCTGCCACCAGAACCATGCTTCATGGGCGTCCTATGTTACAAGAATAGAAGAATGTTTAAATAGTGTAACTCATGAAAGTACCGGATATACCCCACTAGAGCTAATGAAAGGGATTAGACCTAGTAGAAAACTAGAAGAAATATTTAATTTTCCACCTAGGACAGAACCGGATAGAGAAACAAAACTTTACTTGGCTATAGAAAATTTAAGAAGTGCAGCAGAAAGACGAACTCAATATCATAATAAAAAGATATCTAAGCCTATCAAATATGAAATAGGGCAACTAGTATTGGTAAAATCACATAAACAATCGTCCAGCCTGAATAAAGAGATAAAGAAATTCTTTCTTTTATTCAAAGGACCTTTTGAGGTTATAAAACAAATTGGTCATAATTTTTATCTAGTGCGAGACCCAGTTACGTTACAAATAAAAGGCAACTACAATTTGACTGAATTAAGACCTTATTATAAAAAATGAGCAAATCAAAATTAATATATATATATTAATGTTGTCCATTGATTCCACAATCGCCTGGCAAATTTCATTGTTATGTCAAAATAAAGAGAGTTTCATATCATATAATTTTAATATGTAATAGGTGTTCAGAATTGAACCCTAGGTCTGTACACAAAGAAGAAATACATTTACCTTGTAACTAAATGCGACTTAGGTTTGTAGTTACTAGAAATCCTACGCAGGTTTGTAGCGTTGAATGTATATCAACGTTAGTTAGTAGTTACTAAAAAAATACGACGAATATTTTCTAAGAAAATATATTGTTACAACAAAAAAAAAAGATGGAGAATAACCCTTGTCCATCATATTCAATTCTCAGAGAAAAGGATTTCTTTGACAAAGAAATGTTTAAAGTAAACAACTATAATGGGCAGTAAGGCAGGTAGCATTTTTCTACATGAAAGTAAAAAAAAAAAAACTTTTTTTTACCTATCTCTCACATATCTCTTTCTCTTACTATATTGTAATAGAAAATAGTTTTTTCTATGTACATGTCTTAAATTATATAATAAATTTTGTAAAACTTTTAATTATAATTTTAATGAGATAAGGATAATAAATAAATTAGTTCAAGGTTCTATGAATATTAAATTCTATGTATTCTGTATATTATATTAAGCAAAGATGATTAATATTGAATTATGTGTTGTACTACCAATGTGTTAAGCAAGAATGATTAAAATGGAATTATTTGTTTTGTATTAATAATGTATTAACAAAGGAAGCATTTCAATGTTACTATATTAAGTGTGTCATCTTTACTAGACAAGCTGTGTTTAGATAAATAATAATAATTTATCAAGGGTTTATCATAGAAAAGTAGTGTATGTAATTCATTAAAAGTGCCTTAAAAGTAATAATATTCAAAATATCGATTCATCAGTAACAGTCGGGAAATTTTAAAGATAGAATTTAAATGCAGTATCAAACAAGGGTCAAGGTATGAACCTATTACAAAACAATAAAAATGTTAAAATTTGCAAGAAATTTTATAGGCCAAAGAAATGAACGAGTATTAAGAATCTTTGATACAGAGTTGAAAAAAAAATTTTTTTGACCGATCTAAATGATCGATATGAATTAAATATATTTGTTTACGACATCCAGTAATGATCGTTCGTGGTAAAGTACCATCATAAATGCAAGATGTCTAAAGAAAAGGAAGGTATGTTTTAAATTCGCTTGGTATGGATAGGTAGTTATGCAATGATATGAATTAGTCGTAGGTTTAATATCTAGTCTTCGTGGAAGATAACACCAGTTGAAGGTGAAGAATTCGTCGTTGATCCTAATTGCACCAAATAAGGATGCTCCGTCGTTGATCCAATATACCTTAAGGTGAGTTAAGTCGTTCAAAATAAATATAGATATATATGGGAGGAATTGCCCCATAAAATCTATTTATGTGAGTCTACGTCATTGAAGAAAGGTAAGATAATAGTCGACGTAATTCATTTTGTTTAAACCTATACCAGGGAAGGAATTAAAGTTGTCTGATGAGATTTTCTGGTGTGTTTCGTAAACAAATTAAAACAATATAGTTAATAACAAAATTAGATAAAAGTATTCAACGGTGAAGTAAAGGAGAATGTCAAATATTTTGTCTTGGGCCTATAAAATAAAAAAATAGCTGGAGCAAAGACTGATTTAATTAAAGTCCTATTAAAAAAAAGTTAACTTAATTAAAATCAAATTGATTTGATTAAAACATTGTTAAAGAACAAGGAATAGTAGCCACGGGATTAAGGAGGATCGATCAATGAATATTGAGATAGATAATTTAAAACATTGTGTAATAAAACAAAAGGGTTTTATCTACATTGTATAACATATTATATTAAATATGTCAAATATATTGTATTAAGTAAATAAAATGTAATTTTGGTTAAATATTTTAGAACTAAGATTTTCTGAATAATGCTATTGGATTTTAAAAAAACATAATAAAGAAAACAAATTATTTTAGTGTGACACTGTTAAAAAAAACTTTTCTGTTTTGTTGTATGTAACAAAGGAATTTCAAGAGAGAAAGTATGGTTGAGGACAAACCTTAACTCAACAATTGTACTTAAAAATAATTTTGTTCTGTATATTCAATTTTAAGTGTATTTATAAGAAACATGTACATTATGTAATTGCTGTTAGATATCACACACGTTCAATCTTTCCAGCAATTAGGGGGGTAACTGTAATGATATGAAATTATACATATCAATATGTTATTATTCAAATCTATATTCAAAATTACTATATTTAATATTCGAGCGGGCTGTAAGATTTATTTGTGTAGAACTGTCGAGTTGTAAGGTGTGGTGAAATCCTTCTACGTCTCTATTTAAAAAGACAACGCACTTTCCGTGGAAAGAGACGCACCTGGATGACCTCACCCCTTTTCTTCTAGGAAGCTTCGAGAAGGAAATGTCGCTTGATATACCCCTTCAAATGCGCATCTCCTCACTGCTGGTGATCCTTCCTTCTCAACAAGAACACGTATAGCTAAGATTCATTTAACGCAATAGTCGGGCTTTTATCAAAATATAAAATGCGTGTGATATCTAGCTAAAAGTAAACAGTTTATTCATTTAAAATTAAAATAAAAGACTATAAAAAAACACCAGAACTTTTAATTTATAAAATAATATAATTAATTATTAAAATAATATCACCCTTACAATGGCGTATAGACATTTCTTATCAGGCTAGCGTTTAAATTACTACAAGGTCTGGGTCACATATCTGTGAAAAGAAAAATTACAAGAATTATTACTATCATAGATAAATAAACTTGTTGCGACTCTTGTACATATTTTGCTAAAAGTATTATGTTGACTGTGTATTTTAGGATTCAGAAAATTCTAATGATGCATTAATGCTGTTTTCTCAGTTTGCTTGCTCCCCAGTAATGAATTAAAATACATGTTGGTTATGCACAAACATTGGCTCCTGAGGCAAGAACTTTACCCAAGAACACTTACTGCAGTATGTTTTTAAATGTTGACCTAAGATTGTCAGCAACATTTTAAAATAATCCAGAAATATAGTATTTAATTGGTATTCATCATTCACTTGAAGTTTTTTATGATACCAAATTTAATTGATAAAATATTAATTTTTCTCAAAGTTCTCTACTAAAACACCAACTCCTTACAACTCTTTAGCACAAGTAATGGTTAGAATATTTGGTAATTTCGAAAACTTACCACCTGAACATTTAGTGAATGATATCCGTGATGAGTCACGATCCCTTCCTCATGAAGTTGAGGTCCCAAAATCGAAATGTGGCTGCAATCAATTGCACCTATGGCATCTCGAAATTTGTTTCTTGCTTCTTGCCGCTCCACAGCTGTCATTGGGAATTTCACCCATTGGCGTAGAAGCACAATGTTAATAGCTTTTGTGACAGCGGTGATAGCTCTAGACACCGAGGTTTAGCTTAAAGCTAGACTCCAATCCTGGCCTATTGCATGCTGATGGCAGCCAACAGAATAAAATCTTACTGCAGCAAGAACCTTAAATAAAGAAATCAATTATTTAACTTTGTTAGGTAATAGTAAGGAAGCTGTTGCAAGAAATGCAGATATTTTACTAAAGGCTAGTAAGGGAATAGGTTTGAAAGTAAATGATGGAAAATACAAGTGCATGATGACAAAGTACATTATCACTCAGAGAACACAGATTGAGGACAATAATTTAGATATTACTACAAACAATATACCATTTTATAGGGTTAATAAGTTAATCTAGAAACTGGTTTACTATGCTAAAGTTGGCAGAACCTATAATTTTCATAGATTTTAAGGTGATAGTACTCATATAGACTATAGAACATATCCTTCATTCACGGTAGGAATTACTCTGAAAGGTCTTTTTTCCTACCAATATACTACTATATAATATACTTCTGGTAGGGAAAAAGGCCTTTCAGAAAACAATTCCCATGCTGAACAGACTTTATAATATTTATCTGTTTGTTTTTATGATCATTTTAACAAAATAATTAACAAAGTATTTATTAATACTAAAATAAAACATAGTTGGAAGAAGGTACAGGAAAGGTGGTTAGAAATATACCTATTAAAGGGTACAAACACAATATGACTTTTGCAATGAAAAAAGAACACAGTTCAAATTATAAAAGCCATATTGTGTTTGTACAGTTTTATATGTTTCTATCCAACTTTCCTGTACCTTCTTCCAAATATAACAAAATACTGTGAAAAGAGGTTTTCCTTAAAGAGATAAAATAAAACTATAATATTTATTTTTTACTAATTTATATTAATCTCACTCTTCTAAAAATATATTTTAATATTTTTAAAAGAAAAGTTATTTATGATTTGACTAAAATTATGGCAACAAAAACAAAATGTTTCTATTCACATAAGGTTAAGTTAAGGTTTGAAAATTTACAAAAATAATTAAAAGTGATTCTATTTTTTTAGTCTGTGTCCTCCGCCAAAATTAAAATAAAAACCCTTGAGTGATTTTGACCCAATTCAAAATTTAGGTTTAGTGTAATTGCTCCCACCCAAATAAGTTAATATAAATATATGACAAACCCGTACTTCAACAGAAATGCCATTAAAGCTTGTTTTGCAAGCGGTGGCTCAAGGCTTTAGACAGATCCTTTGCCATGTCGTAGGAGATACGAAATAAAACTGTAAACTGCTCCTCATGAATATCAAAGGGGTCTGAAACATCCCTTAATTTTTCTTTGTTGCACTCTTAATCGGTCACGCCACAACATATCTTCATTAACAGCCATGATCCAACCCAAGTATCCTCCAGCCATGATTGCAGTCATAAAAAATGAACACACAATGAGCTATTAATTGAAAACACACAAATAAATTGATTATACAGCTAAAAGCATTGATGATAAAAAAAAAGTGTTTACTTTCATATGACAAAGTAAATGTGAAGACCTTTCTGTCCTCTTTGTGTACTATCTCCCTTTGCTAGTTGTAGCATAATATAATGTAGACCTAGGATACGATTTTACATATAGATTTTAAATACAAATATGCACAAACTTAGATAATAATAGTTATAATATTGTGGGTTTTAAATACAAATATACAGTATGCACATTTATAATATTAGATTAAGTTAAAAATTATAGAATTAGGTGATATGTATCATATTTTATAAAAAGTTAAATACCTTTTAAACATTTTTCACTTGCCAAACTTGCTTAAAATATTCATACCTTAAAAAAAGTGTCAAATATTTGACGTGTTAACTTAAAATTGTGTAAAAACATGATCTAAAAAGTGAAATTAATTAGGGGAAGAGGGGGTACATTTGAACAATTTTTAATTTAATTTTTATTATTCACATCTGACATTACTTTTTTAACTTTTAATAGTATAAAACGATAAGACATTGCTTAATAAACACTTTAAAATTTTGTATTTGTAGATAATACACATTTCTAAAATATAAATAAAACCTTAATTAGCACTTGTAAGATGTTCAAAACTGCCCCATGCATGGGGTACCTTTGAACAGGCATGGGGCACTTTTGAACAATGTCCTAATCATCTGTTCAAAATAATTCACAAACACAAATGTCATGAGAAGTGCACTTCTATGATCACATTATTTTTTCTTTCATACTACTGAAGTCCACATGAAAGTTTTTCATTGTCATAATACGAGCAGTGCCTCCTGAACTCTCCGGCTGTGGCAATTTCATGACAATGTCACTTCTCTCCATCTCACTGATATCTTCAGTTTCAGGATATGTAAATTTCCAAGTCTGTCGAAACCTTCTCATAAACCTGATTTTGTATGTGTGCCCATTTACCTCCTCTACGTGTCCAATGTAGAGAACTTTGGTTTTCTTTGTTGCAAATTCCGTCAGCACAAAGTCATCAGCAACAATTTCCTCGGTGTCATTTCTTTCTACGGTTATTAAATCATTTAAAGTTTCTTCATCTGAGCTGTCTTGAACAGAAAATTCTCCATCACTGTCACTGCTAGACGAAACTAATCTTTTCTTCATGAATAGTTCCTTTTGTTTTAGAGACACCTTAGGCCTACTGGAACATGATTTTTCCTTTCGGGATGCTCGTGCCAGAGTTTCCTCTTCAATCTTATTTTTAACAGGAGACTCTGTCAAAATGCGGGACTTAACTTTTTTTCTCGGTCTTTGCAGACACCTTGGAGCAGCTTTGGGATAGGGTCGCACATCTTCTGGGGAGAGGTCAGCTCTGCTAAGACCTGGATTTTCTTCATTTTTATTTTGTTGTTCTGGTGTTCCAGCTTTTTCTTCATTTGGACCAGCAGTTTGATTAGTTATGTCTATAGGTTGATCCCTGTCAGTCACAAAAGATGGCTCGAAATCTTCATCACTGAATGCAAGTCTAGAAAATGGCCAAATCCCGGGTTTCTGAAATGCAGATGTTATATTCTTCACCGTAAATGAAGATAGGTAAGCCACATTTGTTAGAGATGCCAGATCATGTATAGTGATGGTTTTTCCAGGATTAGCAGTCATCCAATCATTTTGTGCCACACGCAGTTTTCCCTTAAATGGTCCCATCACTCCCACATCTAATGGTTGGAGTCGGTGTGTACAATGAGGTGGAAATGTTACCAAAACAATTCCATTGTCTCTTGCAAACAAAATAGCATCAAGGTTGCAATGGCTCTCATGGTTGTCCATTAGCAGAATGATCCGGTCATCTTTGCTGCACCTAGCATGTTTCTTAACATGTTCAAGAACTTTAAGAAATAAAGAGCCAATCATCCATGAACTCTTTGGGCTGTTGACCAAACCCAGACTGCCTGGAGGTGCACCGAACATCATGCTGTCATGTAATCGTGCTCTAGGGAACACAAAAACTGGAGGTATAGTATTACCAACTGCATTTACTATCATACAGACTGTTATCATAGTCCCTCGTTCAGCTGAGACTGCCTGTCCCACTTGGCGTGCACCAAGCTGAGCGACAACTTTTGGAGCTTGCACAACTGTTGCAACACCCGTTTCATCCACATTGTATATCCTATCACCTGTGAACTCTCCTGATTGCAAAGCTCTTTCATAATTATCAAAAAACTCCATAACATTGGTTTTGTTAAACGCCGTAGCTCTAGACAGACTGGTGTTCTCAGGTTTTCTCAGTGAAAGAAGGTTGTCATGCCGCTTCATGAAACCCTGAAGCCAGTCAACTCCAGCAATTCTGTTATTATTCCATGCTTCGGGATACTTGCAAACTATTTGACGAGCATAATCATATGCTAATCTACGTATATTTGTGTAAGTCATGCCATAATTTATTTTAGAACATTTAATAATGTAATCAACTAATTGGGATTCTTGATTCTCGGAGAACACTTGTTGACTGGTGTATCGTGAACCATATTTTTCACTTACGTCATCACCTTTCTTAAATCTCTTCACTTGGTAAAATAATGCTGTGTGGGTCATGTCATATTTTGAAGCTGCAGCTCTTAATGAGAGTTTTCCTTCACAGACAGCCCTAACGGCTTCCTGAATAATTTTATTAGATATTTCAGGCTTGTTTCTTTTCTTGATATATGTACGAACCATTACTATGCCCTAAAAATAAATAATATTAACATCAATAAAATTGTTCTATTAAATAAAATAAAAAATATTTTTTACAATGTGGTTAAATTAATGTAGTGGGGCAGTTTTGAACACTGTTCAAATGTGCCCCCAATAGGCTGTTCAAATGTGCCCCACATAACCCTACCAAGTACAACCACTCATTAAAAGAAACAAGAAGGAAATATTTTAGTTCTATAATAATCTCTAAAAAGTACATTCATTAGGTTTTAATATTAGGTAGTTCAACTCACCTTTGAAATTTTTACGTTGTCAGAATATCCTTATGAAATTCGAAAATAAATAATGCTTTCTAAGCACTCTAACACAAGTTCATCCACTGAGTAAATACCAAAGAATAAAATGGAGGGAAAATGATGGTTAGTTCATCAGAAGAGCTGCCATCTGTTGTCATTACTGGAAACTTAATGAAAATATTATATTTAGGTGGGAAATTCAAACTGTTCAAATGTGCCCCCCGTTCAAATGTGCCCCCTCCTCCCCTATTGTATAAGCCTATATTAAAATCAACAACCTTCAAGTCTAAAAAATATTTTAAATAACATAAGTTTATTATCATTGAGTCCTTAAGTCCAACAAGAAGTATTATTATTAACAATATTACTAGATATATGCTTTCTAGTTAAAGTCCAAAGTTTAAGTCCGTAATACATTAAATAAATAAATATTTAGTGCATAAAAAATATTATTATAAATACTATTATTAGATATTCCATTTTTTGTTTAAGTTCAAAGTTAAAGTCCATTAACACTTGAGGTAAATACTAAGTGCACAAGAAATATTATTAGAAATATGTTATTTTGTTCAAGTTCAAAGCTTAAATCCATTTATACTTGAGGTAAATACTAAGTGCCCAAGAAATATAGTTCAAGTTCAAAGTTTAAGTCCATTATGCCGAAAAAGAATTTTGAAAGTAAAAGAATCAAGCCGAGAAAGAATTTTGCTTACATTATTAATTTCCGAAGCCTTCGCTTGCTCAAGCGATTACCAAAGCCAGTCCGAGAGTGGCACTTCACTCACACGATCACTCTTTATACGGTAAAACACAGTCCACAGAACACGGAACGATGGGATGACGAGGGGAAAAAACCAAAGAACATAAACAAGGAGGGGGGGATTCTATACGCTTCTAGACTGGAGTAGAATAAAAACTTGGCACTGGCGAAGAGTGTCTTCTTTCCAGCCGAAGATCTTTGGCTAGGGGAAGTTGTTTCTGAGAGTTGAATAGGCGCGGTCTCAGTATTCCGTGATCAGTCGTCTTGTTCGGGCGTGTGCGTTTCGATGGGCCAGTCGGGTGTGAAGTTGAGCCAGCAGCAGACGGTGTCGGTACAATAGGGTAAGTCCGTTGTTATTGATTTGGTGATGGTTAGCATGTGGCTAATGCTACAATTGGGTGAACATATAGCTTTGTACATAACCTGATGGGTGACAAACCCCTATGGTCTCTGGTGGAGCCCCATTTATCGGCCGGTTGCTCCAGTCCATTCTCAGGAAAATCATCATCGGTGGAGAGAAAGTTCCTCCTACACTCACACAAATAATTATAGTTACAAGAGAACCTCTCTTGGACACAGTTATGACTGAGATTTGCCACTTTCCTTTATGACCAACAACATAAGGAATCTTACTCTGAGCAATTGTAAGACCTGACTCATCACATTAAATACTCTGTCAGCTGGATAATTATATTTTTTCATTTCAGATTCTAAAATGTCGAAGCATATTTTCACGTTTTCCTTGTTAAAGCCCTTAGCATACGTAATGGAGGTGCCACACAGTTTCCTTATTGATAGTTTGTCTTTAAATCTATTCATAAAATGATCAAACCATGCTTAACCTCCCATAGCATTTGAGAAAGGATGTGTTGTGTTGTTTCTTTCTGCTAACTGGTACGCCATTCGTCAGACGTCATTCCTCTTTAAACCTTACAATTAGCTCTCCGTTAATAACAAATACTTAACAAGATCCTTTTCTATATCTGGAGGTATAAAGGTTGATTCACACTGATAGGACTGTGCGCAGACTGTGCTGGGACTGTGTCGTGCTGCCAACAATCTCGAACAGGTCATCCCCATAAGAGTTACCTTGTAAGACCTTTTTTGATTCACACTCATAGGACTGTGTTCAGGCCGTGCTGTGACTGTGTCGTCTTGGATCGTTTCAAAAGTGATTTCCAAAGGTCACGGTCCAGCACGGTACGAACACAGTCCTATCAGTGTGAATGTAGACGATGTCACCTTACTGTCGTCTTAGTGTCGTTTCACCTATTTCGGCTTCTTCCGGCAAGCGGTGAACCTTCACGAAGGTTCTTATCTACAATCTGACAGTGGCTGCGGAACATTCCAACATTGTTAACACAACTGTGTACAATAAGCCAAAACTACGGATGAAGAAAACATAATAATGTTGGTTTGTATAATTCGCAGCATAAAAATTATGATAATAATCTCACTAAAGAAAATATTTGGAAGGAGATAGCTGAAAAACTGAATGCAAGAAGTTTCTGTAAGGTTTCAAAGTTCGGGACACTCATTCTTAATATTTGTGAAGCTTTTGATGGTCATCTCTGAGTTGCCCAAATATATTGTGGAATTCTTCTTCTCTTGCTCTAAACAAATGATGAACCCAGTAATTTCTTCGTTTTCTACTCTTTTTATCAAGTGAAATAAGATAAAGACCACATGCAACAATCGCATCTTCCTCTGTTTGATCCATGTCTACTGCTGACGATGAGCAAGACAGCGCTAACAGCACAGTTCCAGCACAGTCCTATCAGTGTGAATGGTAGCGACATGACACGACACAGTCCCAGCACGGCCTGCACACAGTCCTATCAGTGTGAATCAAACTTAACAGGTTTTCTTCCCAGTTTCATTTGACGCAACCTCTTTAGCCCATGCTTGTTGAGATTTTTCTGTCAACAATCTCACAATATAGAAAGAATTGAAAAAATAGTTAAACTTGCCTGAGATTTAGAGAAACCAAACAAGTATTTGATATTAAATTTTCCTTTACATACTCATCAAAATGTTAGTGTTGGATGTTATCAATTATCAATATATTTTATGGCTAGGAGATTTTAAAATGTGGCTTAATCATAGTTGTAGATGTTAATTCTCAAGAGTTAACCGTGGTCAAACCATCATTTAAGCTAAGAATAAAAAATAGGCTTAATAAGTATAGCCTAAGACAGATCAAAACAGCCAATGACCAATATGATTTGGATGTCTGTGTCTGAAATTTTCGAGCTGTCTCTGTTTTACCATGGGCGAGAAAGAGAGAAACTTTAGGGTATTTCTTTTTTCTTTACATTTGATAAAACAATGTGACTATACTTTATTATTTTAGGCAAATTTTTAATATACGTCAGGCAATATTAAATTTCGTGTGATATATATGGTTACTAAAATATCTAAATATAATAAATATGTGCAATACCTTTATAAATTTATTGACCAAATCATGAATACCAATAGGTCGTTTCACTCTTAAATTGCAGTAGATGCACTCATATACACTTACGTCTCTTTCTATCTCATTCATTGGTTTCCTCGTTAGCACTATCCTTTTTATAACCAGCGGAGTTGCATTATGTAGTTTAAAAATGAACACAATTATTTATACGAAATAAGCACTTATAATCTATTATACAACATGTATTGATACATCTACTTAAAAACTAACTTTTGAACCAGCTTTTTTTCACAAATTATGAAAATTAACATTGACTCTCAGCTTCAAGCGTCTCCATATAAATATCATGCCATAAGTATATTTCCATTAGTGTGGGAAAGACAATTATTTTATGGTGGTTGTAATAATTGTGGTGAACATCGCCTGCAAAGATTGAAACACATAAAATATCTTACATGGAATTTGGAACAAATTGAATAACTTTCAAGCCTCTTAAAATGTTAATAGGAAAACATGAAACGGTTGTCTTGTAAGAAACTTTTTTATTTTGATTTTAAATGGGTACCTATATTATGTTTTAGATATTAAAAGAATATTTAAAGTTTATTTGTGAAAAATACTAATTTATGTATGGTGGCGGTTTTAAGTTTTAGAGTTTTTATCTTGATTTGCACCGTACCTGGTCTTGAAGAGAGTGCCACTCTTAGACAGTTGTGGCGTTGAATACTGAGGCCTATGTCAGCTCTTATCATTAACATCAAAATTGATAATATATTTCTTCGTTGGTATTGTTCAATAAATAGACTTGACTGTGTTGCAATAGCCGGGACAATATTAAATGTTTGGAAGTATATCTTATGTGCAACCACAATAAATGCCATACAGGTTGGGGCTCGAATCTTTAACGAATCACCTAGCATAAATTCGACACTTTACCATATTTGATAGTGTGTGTGCTAACCAAACTAATGACACCATAAATCTGTCACTTGTGGTTTTGGCACGTTTGTAAAACTTATCACCCTAACACATCACCATCTCTATTTAGGGATTGTCTCCTGGCTCCCCACAGTTTTCAAGTAAAGTCAAGTCAAGTGCTACTATTGATGAAAGGATTTCTTTCAGTGTGGCTGACTGTAATTGCATTTAATGTCTTTAGAAATGTGTGAAGTGTATTAATTGTGGAAAAACAATTTTTATTATTTAAAAAAATGGCCATACAAAAGTTTAAAGATGGCAGAAGATATGTAAAAGGCAAAAGGAATAAGCATTCCAAGGCAATGAAACGCTCTTACAAAGAAATTCGTAGAGCCCAAACCGCTAATAAGTAGGTGAAATGACTTCAAACATATATTAAGTTATTGAAGTTAGATAACTTTTTTTTGACAATTCTTTTGAAATCCGGAACCTCCAACTTAGCACGTCAATATCTTACCACTGAGCTATCTAGGGCTAATCCTGTGTTAGGGTCATTTATCGCTCATATTTTAAGGGTTAGTCGGTAATAGATATGTAAAATCGTCGGCCATTTAATAACAATCCGAAACACACTACATCGTTGATCCAGGGTAACCTTATGCTGCCTTTTGGACAAATTTTATTAATTTTAAATGGTTTCTTGGATATAATTTATAGTAAATAATTATTATCTATAATATAATATTACAGCAATTAACGAGCCATGTCCTGCCACACGTCTTTCACCAAATCTGCTTTAAAGTATGACTAATAAGTACTTCTTAGCATTGTACAAACACTGAGTAGATACCTCAATGGTGAAGCTTTGATGCGCCAAGCACAAGGTTGCGGGTTCGATTACCATGTACACTACAATAATCATTTTTCTACTATATTGAGAAAAAATAAAGTGCGTCCTTGTGAACGGATTCATCTGTTTCAAAATATTAATCTTTTGAACTGTTATAGAATTATTTAGGCCTTTATGATTAAACTTCATCAATGAATAATTATTTCATCTCTTAATGGCTCTATTCTCCATAATATATTTTATGCTCCCAAATTTCAATTTTAAATTTAAGATCATATTTAGCTTAGAATTAACAGAATATATTTTAAATAAATGAATAGTCTTAATATTCAACTTATTATTTACTATTAATTCATTTATTTTATTTATTTATTTATTTAGTGATAATGGCAAAATTGATTGTAGTTAATCTTGTACCACGTTCACAAACACTGAAGACTTAACTGTCAAACCAATGAAATCTGAGTAAGTGGACGATTACTATATTTTTGGTGGGAAATGTGTTTTAAGTTCTTTTAAAATGTGTACAAATCAACACTATTAATGATTTCAGTACAAAATTATATGGCAATGTCATGGCCTTGATTTGATAGGTTTGATCCAAACTTGAGGGTTAAAAAACTACTAAGCAGGTAAGGTGTTTAAAAAATTACATTTACAATTTAACTCCACTTTCATAAATAGGTACTTAACTTGGTGTGAAAGTAATGATCCTAATAGTGACTTGGGTATGTAAGTAATGATACAAATAGCAAATTTGGGTGTGAAAATAATGATAACATTAGTAGTTTTTGGTGTGAACGTAATTATAACAATAGAAACATTATTTACATATAAAATAACTGACCAACAGTTAGGACATATTCGAGGTCATATTTGTTTAACAATATAGAATTAAACTTTTATCATTATTAAAAATAAACTAGAAACATTAAACCACTTTAAATGTAATGTGTACTTATACCAAAAATGTTATAATTTTTTTAAATAATATAACTAGCTTTAGTATTTTGAAAAGGTTTGTGTCACATTTTTTAAATTCTTGAAAAAATAACGGTTTATGTTTTAGCGTTAGTAAACATATTTATAGATAGCTTCCAAATAAGCATGCTGTTTAGAATGTAAGTTAGTCACTTTCTTTTTATTTCCAAATATTTTGAATGCGCGGTTCGGCGGTGCTGTTTGCCCGTGACTATGAACGCTGAAGCACATTTGATAAGATACAACATATTTTCATGTGCATGATAGCGACGTGCGATATTAAATTATTTGATTGTGGTTATAAACTAACTTACTAGCTCATATGTGAGTAGTGAACTGTATGTAGAATCTGTATTATAATTTTGTTAGTGTAAGTAGAAATAAAATTCACCATCTAGACACCTGGCCGGGACTCGACCCCTGATCTCTCACCATTGACTATCTAGTCTAATGCGAGACTGACGACTTTGATCATTCCAACAAAGAAGTGGGATTTTCTAAAGTACCAGTTCGTTTTTGCAGCGATGGTTGCGGATTATCACGCTTAACTGTAGTTAAACCTTTTTACTGGGAAATGTTCTATGTAATGAGGCCTCGCTCGACATTCTATTGAAAGGTTTACTCGTCAAAGAACATCAATTTTCGAAAGTATATTTAGAGATTTTGGTGTTAAGTGGTAAAACGTTTATTTTTCCCTTTCATACCAAGATGAAATATTTAAAACGACCCTTTTCCTTGTTCTATATAAACTATTTGTTGCACCATACCAATTAAATAAGAATCTAGTTATTATATTTAGCCAAATATAATTTTTTTCTTACCTATACACAATCATAAACAAATCAGGGCTTCCGTGAGATGTGAAGAAAAAAAGAATCATTGTACATATGAGCCATGGTGCATCTCGCTCTCACACTTTCTCTCTCTCCTCTCACACATACATTATTTTCTCTCATCCTCTCATTCACACTTACTCATTCTCTCTTACACTCTCTCCCCTTACACACACTATAACACAATCTTTCTCAAATTATCTTATTACACTCTCTTTTAAATTCTATCTCTCAAACACACTCTCTCTCATACTCACTATCTGTCTTAAACTCACTTTCCCTCTCTCAAACTTATTCTCTTTGTGTCTCAAACTCTCTTACTCAATCTTTCTCTTCTCCTCAAACTATCTCTCTCAATCTCTCTACAACTCTCTCACTCAAACTTTCTCTCAAAAAATAACTTTGATAATCCCCTCAAAATTAAGTGGTAAAATGGAAACACAACTGAACTTACTGTATTTGTACTGTGTTACTATTTGATAAAGTGAACATCTAAACCCATTATTTGAAAGAAAAAAAAATTAACGCCAAAACGCATACATAGATAATTAAATCGTTATTTTAAACACATTTCAAGAATTTTTTTAAGTTTTTTATTTTATAATACATACTAAAACATATTTAAACATCATTGTATCGTTTATATTTTATATCTTATGCGCGAAACAAAAAATAGAACATATTTTTATGAAATTGACAACTTAATCTTTTAATTTGAGAATTATGCTCACTATATTACTGATTTAGATGTGAAAATTAACCATAGCAAAATTCTAATAATAAATAACAGTTTCCCTAGTTTAAGCAACTCATCTAGATGTGTTATGACCAGCATCCAAAGAGAAATCTTGTATTTACAGATTGAAAGATTTTATGTGTTCTATGTGTGAAATATTATTTTTTAGCAAAAGGGACATATTTTATTCAGAGATTTACAGCCATGCAGCAAATAATGGTTTCCATGGTGACTAAGCAATGATTAAAAAACTGAAGATTCTCTATGTGAATCGGGTTTTCGTAGATAACTACTATTTTTCCCGACATCCTGGACTCCATATCATTAAAATAAGTGGTCATTTGTCAAAGTCTGTTAAGCCATTTCCTGTTGATTTCTATAACCGGAAATGGGCTTATCAAATTACATATAAGATTCTTTAATTTTTTAAGACTAATTTGGTATTTTACGATTTTTGCTAAATAATTTAGTTTTATAATAAGTTGTATGCAAATATAGTTGCTTTATTTGCGTGTTACTTACTTAGCACACAATTATATATAAAATAAGTTTAGTAATAAATTGTCTATACACAAAGACAAATTAAAGCCGAATGCATTGTCACTTTTAGGTCATGTTAGAAAGGATGTCATGCTTCAAGTAATGTCACCCTCATCCATGCAGCCTTCAGAAAATGATAAAGAATCAGCTTTCTATTACCAAGATAGCGAGTGGAGTGGGGTTGAGCTCGATTAAGGCGATTTTACTGCACTCATTGTTGACTCGTTTAAAATTCGTATATCTGTATTGTTTAGTATTAAAACAAAATGGAAGCTCACATTTCCTCATGAAAATAGCTTTGAGGGCAATTTACACTTTAGTAAACTTCCAATTTTTATCGTATATCCGCACATCTTTGAGATACAAAATAACTTATAATTTCGAAAATGAAGGCATAATAAATATAAAAATCTTTATTTGAAATATATTTTTATAAAACCAATAGTTTTCGAATTATATATATATATATATGTAGATATATATTATGGGGGTCTTTGAGTTTGGAAATTGCTGTAATTCTCAGCGGGTGTGATGTTCCTCTTTTCTCTAACAGTGTATTGTAAGAGCATAATTATTTTAAGGTTTATTCTGGCAGGAGGTTAACCCACGCTTATACATTTCCTTGGAAGTCAAGAGTATTGGGTTGCCTTCCTGTTGAGAACAGCACATAGCTCATATAGCTTCATCCTGTTGACGAGCGAGCACGGTGTGACCTTGGACCTACTGACTCGTGTGAATAGAGATCAGACGTTTGTGTGTGAGAAGAACGCACGTTGTTGATTGTTGGAAGCCATGCGAACATGTAGTCGAGTGTTCACCCCGGCCGGAGGGTCGATCCCGGGTCTCTAGGTAGTTTTAACGAGTCCCGTCATCGCGCGTGCTCCCTCGTCACGGGGGATTGCCTCTTTTCTATGTAGTATCTTAGTATCTATCTAGAATAATAAACTGATCTTCTGAGACTAACTTGCTAGCCTCATTCTCCACGAACTCTCCATCCCAACCCCTACCGCTTGGGGTCCATCCTGCCCATGTAACCCCCTAGGGTGTTCCGGTAGTATAGTAGTTAGGGTTGGCTACCGGGCACCCAGATAATAGAGACGTTACAGTATATTATTTCGTTTATGCCCTTTGGTAGAATGTGCAACAATGAACAATGTCTATTATCTCGTTTCAAATATCTTATGAGTTTTAAATAATTATCTCTTTTTTTTATTTAAAGTTGTGAGGAAGTCTATGCTGTGCACTCTCCCCATCCTTCTTTAAAAACAAATGAGCCCTTTTGTAAAAAAAAACAACTATAAATTTGATCGGGGATATAACTTAGAAAAAAAACTATCATGCTAGAAAATTACGAAATTTAACTTCGTTTGTAGTGCGTCCACCTACGTAGCTAAGGGTCCCGGGATTGATTCCTGGCATGATCGAGAAATTTATCATTGTTGGAATGTGGGTTTACCCTTTCATAGTGATAAATTGACGACCGGGGGATGGATATTGTGTCTGTACTAGAAATAAGATTAGAGTAGAAAGTACAAAGTTCAAAGGCGTATAACTTGAACAGAATGCGGTGTTAAAAAAAAGTTTTAAAAAATAACAGCACTTACAACCTAAAATGGCATCACGTAACATAATTTGAGAACCACTACAATATTAGCTAGGTTCAGGTTACAGACATGTCCAGACGGACACTAACAATATGTGCATTTGTGCACAGAATGTCTACATCAATATTTTACCTCCTCAACTATAAAACACATATAGGCCTACATTTTCAA
Source organism: Timema cristinae (assembly GCA_039000515.1). NCBI lineage: Eukaryota > Metazoa > Arthropoda > Insecta > Phasmatodea > Timematidae > Timema > Timema cristinae. The sequence goes on along the minus strand of JBCFYV010000926.1, from coordinate 37,000 downwards.
TCACTCTTTTTTATGTCCTTTCTCATCAAATGTTTTTTCTGATGCATTTTCTTCCTTTATTTCAGACGTAACATATTCGTTTTATAACAACTATCAACACATAATTTGTAGGTCCCAAGTTCAATTCCCGTGTCCAGGTGCCATTTTTTAATTAAAATAATATGTAGATGAGGTTATAACCGTAATTAACAAATACTCATATTCGATATCATGTAGAGATAATTCTTTAAATACTTAACATCCGCCCCTGCCCTCCACCCTCCAATTTCCCAACACACTATTAGTTCGGCATATATGTATAAAACACACTTAGTGAGTTTAATTAATATTAATGTTATTATTAATTACAATAGTGTGTTAATGATGAGCAATATCTAAAACAGAGGAAAGGTACCCACATTTCTGTGGAAGGACAAAGGGAAACCATTTAGAAAAATGCACATTTTGTCTACCCCTTCGGGATTTGAAATCTGACCACCATGCATCGTTAACATAAAATAAATGAGCTTAGTACTTAAATCAAGTTAAGGTTAACTTTAAAAATGAACCGACGGCTTAGTTGGGTCCCGTGGTGACCTGGTGGTCTAGGAGTAAGGTGTCAGTCTTCTGTGCTGGGGTCCGGGGTTCAATCCTCGGTCCCGGCACAGATTTATCTGATTGCCAAACCCTTCCTTCACTTCTGACAAGACGTGTATTAATCACAACTGGTGAATGTGTGGAATGCCAGGCCTTCACCTTGGTTCGGATTCCACGTTAAACTGTAGGTCCTTCATTTCATCTCACAATCACCCTACCATTACACATTAGCGTAAGTGCGTACAACCCGAACGGGTAGTAAGAAGTGGTGATAGTAATAGTTCGGTCCCTCACAGTTTTCATTCATAATAGCCAGAGAAGAAGAGTGTCTACCTCTAACCCACCCCCTCCCCCACCCTCTCTGCCCAAAACTTCAGCCCAAAACTTTCCAGTCCACCGCTGACGAAGATAAGTTTTGTAAGATCCGATATCAAGATATTACGCTAAAATTAATATCCCAGGGCACTAATATAAATTATTTAGTTATTAAGAGGCCTTTCTTAAATTACGTAAGGTGGGGTTGTTGTTTTTTGGGTGGGGGGGTGAGGGAGTCAGTATTTGCTTAAGTTTTCTTGCGAAAGGGGGTTAGAACTCATCTTAGATGAAGTTTTTTTTATCGATCTTTAATAACCGCTTTGTGAATGAACGTTACAATATCATTTATTTGCGAACTTAGGCGCTGGTATTGAAACTTGTGTTTCAGTAGTTTGATTTTTAACATAATGGATTGTATTTTTCTTGGCAAGACATTACTTTTGTTCTTAAGACTATTTGCATGTGTATAGGCTACACTATATTTTATATATACAAACAAAATAAATCATTTAATGACAACAAAGGTGTAAAAGGCCTAAAGTGTAAGCGAGTTCATCAAAGTCAAAGCGAGAATACATTATTGTGGTCATAAAATGTATTGCGATTTTTGAAACCTATTTACAGAAAATCACAAATAAAAATCAACCTAACTTTGTAATAGGCTAATAATAAAATAGTAGCTTTGGTTTTACCAAAATTTGGTATAGTAGTGATAACGCACCTACCTTAAACTACAATTTTACGCTCAAACAAAAAAATGTACATCTGGCAACGCTGCCACCTTTATATGACCTATTTGTAACTCGCTTGGTTTCTCCCCTTCTAATGTAGCCAGAGACCTCTACAATGTTGCTTCACTCTGGTTGGAGTTTGACACGTCATGATATCGGCCGTGCGACTACGTTTACCCCATCATCTCAAACCTGTTTCAAATTAGATAAATCCTCTCTATTGTTAACTAGCTTCATATCCTTGGTAACGCAAAGAAAAAGACCAATAAAAAATAATAATTCAATCTTCAAAATGTCAAGCATTGATTTTGCGTAATCGTTTTTATAAATTAACTATAAACTCTATATTTTTATTTGAAGTATTAAAAAAAAATCATTCTAATCGAAATATTTAAAGGTTTTGGTCTTGTTCCAGTTTAGAAAATTCCAGTTATTTTGAGTCCTTAATTAGGTGAAGGTTCTGGTTACGGTGCGTTCAATTTTCTTTTACGTATATAGTCATAATACCATTATAGAATTCGTAGTTAATTATATATTTAAAAAAATTATGACGTGTTAAAATATATTTATACAAAAAGATACAAAATACTTTGAATAAAATCAGTGGGGGGGGGGGGAGAGTATTTTAAAATTAAAATAAGTTAAAGAAAGGGGGGCATAAAAAGCCATCAAAAAAAGAAAATAAAAAAATTTAGAACCTTTAGGAACCGATAGCTTTTATGAACCTAAAAAGATTTCGATTCCAATTCTGGTTCTGTTTCTTAGGAAATCTATTTTTATGTTTCCGGTTACAATTCTGGTTCCTTAAAAATAACTGTTAATTTCTGTTATCGGTATTGGTTCCGGTCCTACTTTTTGATTTAAAACGTAATTGCTAAGCCAACATGTACTTTATAAACCAGAGGACATATAAACTAGCTTAAGGCGGGGTGTTAGTGAGCGCGAGTTTAGTGTATTAATTTTGCAGTTTTTATAGCAGAAACATTTTTTGGCCAAAATAAATTAAATATTTCTTCTATAGAAACATAGAGTTTTGTTTTCTGCACATGCTAATCTCAACAGTTGTTGAATATCTGTCATGAGCATGGCAGCATTTGGTGACAAACTTTTTAAATAAAGAGAAAAGTTTGTCACCAAATGCCGCCATGCTCATGACAGCTATTCAACAACTGTTGAGATTAGCATGTGCAGAAAACAAAACTCTATGTTTCTATAGAAGAAATATTTGATTTATTTGGGCCAAAAGATGTTTGTGCTATAAAAACTGCAAAATTAATGCACTAAACTCGCGTTCACTAACACCCCGCCTTAACTCTAGAATATACACTATCAGGAGCGTCATGCTAGGAGGACGGAGGGTTAGAAGGGGGTGTCACCCCCTCCAATTTTGAGAAAAATCTTGTAAGCTGGGAATTTTGCGGAGAGTAGAGCCCTTGAGTTGAAAAATTCTAGAATTACTCTGTACCACAGTACTTTAGTTTATGAAAGTTCTTGACCGCAGAATTGTACACACAATTTTTAAATTTCCCAAATGTCGATCCCTACTCTTCAAAAGTTCCCAGCTACATAAATCATCAAATGTCGAAAGGAGATGCCTTCAATAGTAGATTGTATAGAAAGCGTGTTTAATCAAGATGTATCCGCCTTGGTGGCTTAGTTAGCTAACGCGCTAGTTTCATGTTGAGCTATACTGCAGAGGACGGGGAGATCGAGGTTCAAATCTCACTGAGTGAACTGCGGGTGGTTTTTCCTGAATGGCTTTCCACTCTACCTCCACGCAAATGTGGGTTCACTTCCTCTAAATGCAACCTTCCCTAATCCATTAGCGTAATTAGTACTTGTAACGTTCTGGATTTACGTTACCGCGATGGGTGCCTATTGAAGAATTATGATTAATACACTTTTCATTTTGACATGTTTTTTATTGCTGAATCAGTTTAATTATTAATGCGAAAATAGATCATATCGAAATATATACGCGGGCTAGCGCGGGCAGGTGTTGCTAGACGCCAAACTCCCAACTCCCAACTGAACACTAACCACTGCCTTTATGTTGCACCATCCCTTGTATATATTCCTCGGTCATGGAAGCTTCGAGAAGGTTTAGTTTAGAAAAACAAAATACAAGACAAAAACATCTCTGTGCTACTGGGAGGTTCTAGAGCCGGAAAATGACTCAAGTTACATTTTAAAATCTCTCTTCGAACCATCGAGAAGAGGAAGTTATTATTTGAAAAATATATATTGTCAAACTGACTTGGCTGGTGTCACGTGCGTGACGTCACTGATCAGTGGCTTTTGCCTTCTTAGAAGAAGAAGTGCTTTAAGCGCCATTTAATATACTATATAATTTAAATTAAATAAGATATGTTTATAAAATTAGGACGATATTATTGTCAATGCTTTCACATACTTTTCAGGGGCAAATCAATTACATTACAATACCCCCCAAAGTGTATCTGAAAGTAGAGACCTAGTCGTATACTTTTTGATACGCTATGCTAAAAAAAAATAAAAGACGAGAAAAGACGACATGATCATTTTTCGCACACCCTGTATAAAATTTCACAAATAACAATATTTTGAAACATCCTGTATAACATTTCACAAATTAGATAAATTCCAATAATTTGGAACACTCTGTATAATGTTGTTCTTGAATGATAATAATATTTGAAGTGGTGTTCTCCGACTGTAAGTTTACATGAAGTTTATATATATAAAAGTTGAAGTTATACAAATCAAACATTAAAATATAAAATGTTAATCAAAAAGTTGAAATTAGATACATCAAATATCAAGATATAAAATTGTTAAGTATAATTACAATTAATTGAAATAAAATAATCTAAGTTTATCATATAAAAATTTGGATTTAATATAAAGATTTGAATTTAATTATTACTAATCAAAGTTTTTTATTTTTTATTAAAAAAAAAAAAAAATTCGTTGCTATAACGTCCTTAAGATTGATTAAAATACATTAAACTTTTTAATAAAAAATGGAATATAATTGTCACTAATCAAAGTGTCTTTTAATCATTTATTGGTTTAAACACTTCGTTGCACTTTTTATTCATTTCAATGATCCTTCACGGATCCACTTTTACTATTATTATATTAACATACTTAACAAACACTCTTAATGCTACACATACCCTTAAAAACCTGACGGCCAAATTCGCTATATGAGCCACTATTATACTCTTAAAAGCCTGACGGCCAAATTCGCTATATGAGCCATCACTTAAAATACATTTACTGAATAATTAGCTTAAAAACACAAAAAAGGATAATTCACAAAATAAACTTAATTACTTAAAAGATAATATAATTACATTGTTTCGGACAGAGAAAGGATAATAACAGAACATCTGAATCACCTTACCAAAATCTTTATTTATCAGAATGCCTAACCTCAAAAAAATTTAAAATACTTGAAATATATAGACGATAATCTTGGAATCATAAAATATTTAAAATTATTTTTTCCCCTTCTTAATTGAATAATGAATTTCTCATTACTGAAAAAATCTTTAACTGCATCTTTCTCAATTGATTACAATCTTTTGACTATTGCCTATTTGCCTGAGGCATTTAAAAAATGAAATTATAATAAAATCTTTTATAGTAGCCTAATTAGGTCTAACACCCTAATTAGCTCTCATCCTTGTTAATACATTAGCATTATTTGTTATATCACGTAATCACAGAATATCCTTTTAAACTTATTCACAATCTCTTCAATATCTTTAAACTTTAATCCAGAATTAACCATTGGATATTTATCGCATATTATTTAGTGGAAAGCTTAGGCCTCTGCCTCATTTATTATAATTGACTATTTGTTGCGTTGTACTAGCTCTATGTTTGTGAATACCTGTTACCTGAACTTTGGTGATCCCTTTGACTCACCATTTATAAAAATTGAAATTATTCATCATGGCTTACTATATCTAAGTCCATGGCTTAATACACCTCAACTTCCTCACTCAATTCTCCTCAACGCTGCTAGATGCCCTCGGGCCATCCTTAAACTCATAACGACGATTAATTAATCTAGATCATGGCTTGCCCATAGCTAAGACCATATCTGAAAAAACCTCAACTCAACTTTCTCAACCTATATACCTCAATGAAAAGACCTCAACTCCACTATCTAAAAAAAATGCTTTTAAACAAGACTACTCGCCTCTTATTTCCACTCACCTTAACATACTGTAATAAGCACTCAAGTGCATATCTAAATTAATTTCTCTAGATATCTTAGATCTTACTCTTCAGCTTATCAGCCTACTCTGTGATTTATTTAATATATGAATCAAAATCGTTGAATTTATTGCCATTTAATTATTTGAATTAAAATAACCCCCCACATTAATATTAAAATCCTTATCTTGATTATAAAAAAATGCATCATTGATGAAATAATATATTTATTCAGATTTCCAAGATTGTCTATTAATTAATAAAACTTCCTAACTTTCTCATAAACTAAAATTATATAACTTCTTGTTAAAATTAAAATTTATATTTTTATCTCTAATTATTACTTAAACAATAGTTTACAATTAACAAAAATTATGACCTACTCTTAGAATATACTTAGATCCTAATCTCTCCTCGCGTGTTTTCAGGTTCTCACGCTCCTCCAGCTGACAAACTTATCCAAGCCCTCACCTAACCTTCTATCCGATGTTATCCCTCGCATGCTTCTAAGGGTCCATGCCCCTCCCTTATCTGTTCTCCTATTTTGATTTATACAACTTTCTAAAATTATGCTAAGTCCAAATGTTATTAATCTAAATTGATAAGAATTTATATTTTTATACTTATAGATTTTATACTTAATGTACCGGGTTTGACTCTGACTTATTGAACTAATAAAAATAAGTGATTTTATCTTTCGTGGCCAAATTCAGTTTGTGTTGTCGTCTTAGCTTTGCGATGTAGGAATGACAATAGATGACCGACCACCTGTATTAAGTGCGACGTAGGAATGAATGTATAGAATTTGTTTTACAACCCTCTCAATTTTTACAAAAGAAGGTTTAACTTCCTTTTCAGAAACTAAAAGATTAGTCTCACTTTTCATGTTTGGTCGTTTATGGTTTCTTTACAATTTATATTTTGAGGTGTGTCACCCTCCTTACTCACTTCAATATGACACGCAGTTGCAGAGTTGTTTACAGTTGCTTGTTTGTGGTACTAATAATTGTTTACTTTACAATTTCTACAAGTACGCACAACCTTCTCTTGTACAGGAAATATTACTTCTATTTCACTGAATTTGTACCTTTTAAATTTACTTAAATTTCTATTTTAAACTTTTCTTACTACGACTAAATGATTATAGTTACCCTTATTTTACTTATTTAAAATTTAAATCTTTAGTTAAACTGCTAATTTTTTACATTTATATAATCCGAAATTTAAAGTTTATTTAATTGCCTCCTGGATCAAATATTTTTTGTGAGTCGTACTCATTTAAATATGTCCCTGAAAATGGTGGTACATAATTAAAATTTGGAGGGTAATGTACTTGATTGGTTGTTAATCTGGGGTTACCTGTATTATTATTTCTAGTAGTTTGTCTATCACTAGAATTTATTTGCCTCGGAGGTCCTTGGTTCCTCTCCTGTCGATATTCTATTCTAGGATGTGGATATTTTCTATTTTGCTCTGGTATTGGATAATTATTTTGATATCTCTGCCTATCTTGTCCATTATTAATTTCTTTGATTTGAGGGTTTGTTGATTGCCTATGCCTATCAATATTATAGCTGTTTGTCTGATCATTGATTTCTTTGTTTCTTTGATATCTATCGTCAAATGCCATTAATACTCTCTCTACTTCTTTGATGTTCTGTTTATTTATGCTAATGAGAACGTCTTGTACTGGAGTTGGAAAATGATTCATTAGAAGACCTATCAATCTATCCTCTACTACTGGGTATCGCAAATATTTCGCCTGTGTTACAAATTTATTGAAATATTCACTCATAGTACCATCCTTGTCGTTATATTTTCCATTAAAAATTAATTGTAGAAAATCATCCTGCATATTTTGAGACCAATATTTTTCCAAAAATATTTCCCTAGCCTGCTCGTATGTCTCCCATTCACTCTCTATACTATCTGTCCAGGATTTCGCCTCATCTTCTAGGCCTGATAAAAATATCTCTATTTTGACTTTTTCATTTATTCTTTCTCCTTTAAATACTCTTTCTACTTTATTTATATATTGTACTGCTGAAATGTTTCCTCTCTTTCCTTTAAATTTTGGAATCAGTGCTAATGACGTTTCTCTTAGTCCCTTAGCAAATAAGTTGGTAGTATCGTGTAAGTTACTAGATTCCCCTAGATTTGTTTGATTTTCAACCACAAAATCGGTTAGTTTTTTATCTAGTTTCTCTACTGCCTTATTTACGATCCCATCTATCTGTTCTTTAATTAAAATTTTATTTGTGTCTTGCTGAGAATCAAGTACTGATTTTACCTCATTTATTTCCTTTTCATTGTGTTCTACCTGAAGGTCCAGATTCCCAACTTTAATTTCTACTTCCTTTAACCCTTTAACTGTTTCTAGTTCTATTGTTTCTATTTTATTTTTATTAGCTGAAATCTGTTCCATTAACTTGAACTGTCCTTTCCTTAAGTTTTCATGCTTTTCAATCAAAATCTGTTTTACTTTTTCCTGTTCTATCACTTTTGTGTCTACCTCATTTAACTGTACTGCTAAGTTTTGATGAACCGTCTCTAATTGGTCTATTTTTTGCTCTACATAACCAAATCTCTGATCACAAACCTCCTTACTTAACTCTATTTTAGCACTTAGTTCTTTATTGATTTGTTCAAGTTTAGTCTGATTTGTATCTATTTTCTGATTGATTGCCTGGGTATTTGCATATATTATTTGATTAATTTCGTGTCTACTTGTATCTATTTCCTGTTTAGTTGCATCTATTATTTCGTGTTTAGTTTCCTGGCTACTTTTTTTTATTTCCCGATTAGTTGCTTTTATTTCCTGTCTAGTTTCCTCATTACTCGCTACCATTTGCTGTAACATTTTCATAATTTGATTTAAATCTACTACAGGTTGCTCCATATTTTGTTCCCCATTCTTTTCTCTTTCTTCCTCATCTACTATAATATTACTTTCTTTTTCTGTCCTATCTCCTTCTCTCTCTCCCTCTGCAAATGACTCTTCATTGTCCTGTTCCCTTTCTCTTATTTCCTCATCTGATTGTTCTAGACCTAACTGATTCCTAGGTCTATTTTCAGCTACCTCTTCAGAATAGCTACTAGCGTCACTGTTATCATTTGAATCTGCCATTTTTTAATTATTGTTCCCTTAATTTAAATCATAAAAAAATTTATACTGTTCCACCCCCAAAATGCACAAATGACATAAATATATTTTTCACTATTTAATTTAAGTTTCTGTTAATGACTTATCTGTGATCTTCTTTAGACTCGTCTCCACTCCTTGTCTCCTTTGGTGATGGTAAGCTGCTTCTCTCGGTCCTCGACGCTGCTTACTGCTTATCTTGGTCCTCGGCGTTGCTTCCTGCTTTATCTCGGCGTTGCTTACTGCTTATCTTGGTCCTCGGCGTTGCTTACTGCTTATCTTGGTCCTCGGCGTTGCTTACTACTTATCTTGGTCCTCGGCGTTGCTTACTGCTTATCCCGGTCCTCGGCGTTGCTTACTGCTTATCTCGGTCTTCGGCGTTGTCCTCTACTGCTTACCTCGGGGAGGTATTTCGTGGCGATCTCGGGGAGGTATCTCGTGCTGTATCTCGGGGAGATAATTCGTGCTGTATCTTGTGCTGTATCTCGGGGAGGTAATTCGTGCTGTATCTTGTGCTGTATCTCGGGGAGTTATCTTGTGCTGTATCTTGGGGAGATAATTCGTGCTGTATTTTGTGCTGTATCTCGGGGAGGTAATTCGCGCTGTATCTCGGGGAGATATATTGTGCTGTATCTCGGGGAGGTATTTCGTGCTGTATCTCGGGGAGATAATTCGTGCTGTATCTCGGGGAGGTATATTGTATTGTGCTGTATCTCGGGGAGATAATTCGTGCCCCTAAGTTGGGAAGCCAATTGTAACGTTCTGGATTTACGTTACCGCGATGGGTGCCTATTGAAGAATTATGATTAATACACTTTTCATTTTGACATGTTTTTTATTGCTGAATCAGTTTAATTATTAATGCGAAAATAGATCATATCGAAATATATACGCGGGCTAGCGCGGGCAGGTGTTGCTAGACGCCAAACTCCCAACTCCCAACTGAACACTAACCACTGCCTTTATGTTGCACCATCCCTTGTATATATTCCTCGGTCATGGAAGCTTCGAGAAGGTTTAGTTTAGAAAAACAAAATACAAGACAAAAACATCTCTGTGCTACTGGGAGGTTCTAGAGCCGGAAAATGACTCAAGTTACATTTTAAAATCTCTCTTCGAACCATCGAGAAGAGGAAGTTATTATTTGAAAAATATATATTGTCAAACTGACTTGGCTGGTGTCACGTGCGTGACGTCACTGATCAGTGGCTTTTGCCTTCTTAGAAGAAGAAGTGCTTTAAGCGCCATTTAATATACTATATAATTTAAATGAAATAAGATATGTTTATAAAATTAGGACGATATTATTGTCAATGCTTTCACATACTTTTCAGGGGCAAATCAATTACATTACATACTTAAGCGTATAAACCAAACGGGTACTGTGATAAATAAATAAATTTTAAATATGCTACTACTAGGAACTAGTAGCTTTAAGAAGACTGGGTAATGTTTAAGTTGATCACTAAATAAAGCATGGAATTTTTACGAACAGAAAATTTGTTAGTTCTACTACAACCAATGATGGTGAATTTTAAAACAAATAACACTTGTAACTTGAAATATCCATTATTTACCAAACACTTTAAAAATACAGTCGGCTTAAACCTTAGTTCAAGACTCAAATTATCCCCTCAAATTTTACAATTTTCCAGGGGCAGAGCCACCAGCCCCCCCTCCTACCTACAAACCCTGTGGTTTTTCTCAACGTTACCCTTGTCACCCGCTTACCTTGGGAATTTTTCAATTCCAGAAAGCTTAGTGTTGGTAAAGTCACTGTCTCATCCCCTCCTAGAGCAGTAGGTAAGAGGCATAAAACCACTGTAATTTTTTGTATTAATCAAGTAAATAAAATGTATTTTTTTTAAAGGGGGGGGCGTGTTTAAAAAAATTGGTCTACTCTTTAACTTTAAGTCCAGTGATGTCATTAAAAAAATAGTGCATAAAATAAATGATAACAGTAAAATGGGTTAGCTCAGTTTTAACATGAATACAGTACTTTGGGTTCAAAACCAACATTTACATTTAATAACAAAATAATTATCTCAGGGTAAAAAAACAAAACAAAAAAATACATAAAATTGAACACGAGACTTTCTCAGGACGTCTGGGTCATGTTGGGGAAAAAATAACACCTTAATTGGTCCTAGTCAACAATTAACTTACCTTTTGTACAACAATACTAGTCTCCAAAGTTGGTATCCCTGAGAACTGCTTACAGGTGAAATACAGCTAAATAGGTGGTTACTCTTTGGATGATAATAATACAAAATACAAAAGGTGAAATTTAATAATGAACCTAAGAAATAAATGTACAACACAATAAAGGTGAGTTGGAAAAAATATATATATATATGTGTTTGGTAAAATTTAAGTTTCAAATAGCCCTGCCTAATAGACGTATATTAAAATACAAAGTTAAAATTACATTTTATATAATATTAAAAATGTCAGTATTATTCAAAGTGAACGCATCATTTTTGTTTTGTTTAGATATTTAAGTCATAGCAAAAGAAAATAGTATAAATATGTTTAGAGTAAGATTTAAAATAAACAAGCAAACATTTAATAAAATAATTTGAAATCCTAAATATATATATATAGTCAATTTATTTAATGAGATTAGTCGGTGAACACTAAGACAAACGATATTAAATAAGGCCATTGCATTTCGTCAAAGTCATGACTCTGGCAAACAGTTTCATTTCCAGAGTCAATTGTTGAAACAGAATATTACGTTTAAAAGAAAATTCTAATGTCAGCAAATTAAGTTAACATTAATGTTAATCTTTGAGTTTGGAGCAATAAATGTTAAAAGATGAATAATGTATGGTCGAAATTGTAATACAAAACAAAGGATGAATCACAATTAAAATTTGGGTTGATATCACCTAATGTTAATGGCGTCTTTGATGTAGTCCTCGTTGTTGAAGATGTTGGTGGATCAGATAAACTCACTTATAAGTCATAGTTGTTGTCTGGAAGTTATTAAAGCTATCCCAACTCTTGTGACTTTTGTTTAGTTGTAATAATGTTGACCATTAAAACTTTTAAGTTTTCTCATAATATATTTAAAAAAATAATTACAACCACTCCAATACAGTTACAACCTAGATACACCAACATAAAATAACACAACAATGATATATAAAAAAAAAACAGTTGGAATACTGCTGCCAACCATAGAGCATGAAAAATTTGTAAACATTCCCCTTCACTGCATAAAATGTACCTAGTAGTATAACCAAACATTTCGCCCACCTTGAAAGACTACTTTCAATGAAATATAAAAATAATAAAGATATTAACTAAACAAGTGAAATGAGTTAAGCAACAGTTAACAGTTTAACCAAATCACTCCTGTCTCCACACATCACTCATCACTCCTATCTCCACACATCACTCATCACTCTATCTCCACACAACACTCCTCACTCCCGTCTCCACACATTACTCGTCACTCCCCTCTCCAATCATCACTCATCACTCCTATCTCCACACAACACTCCTCACTCCGTCTCCACACATCACTCGTCACTCCCGTCTCCACACATCACTCCTGTCTCCACACATCACTCGTCACTCCTGTCTCCACACATCACTCATCACTCCTGTCTCCACACATCACTCATCACTCCTATCTCCACACATCACTCGTCACTCCTATCTCCACACATCACTCATCACTCCTATCTCCACACATCACTCATCACTCCTATCTCCACACATCACTCATCACTCCTATCTCCACACATCGCTCATCATCCTGTCTCCACACATTACTCGTCACTCCCCTCTCCCCTCTCCAATCATCACTCATCACTCCTATCTCCACACAACACTCCTCACTCCCGTCTCCACACATCACTCCTGTCTCCACACATCACTCATCACTCCTGTCTCCACACATCACTCATCACTCCTGTCTCCACACATCACTCGTCACTTCTGTCTCCACACATCACTCATCACTCCTGTCTCCACACATCACTCATCACTCCTATCTCCACACATCACTCGTCACTCCTATCTCCACACATCACTCATCACTCCTATCTCCACACATTGCTCATCACTCCTGTCTCCACACATCACTCGTTACTCCTGTCATCACTCAACACTCCTATCTCCACACATCACTCATCACTCCTATCTCCACACATCGCTCATCACTCCTGTCTCCACACATCGCTCATCACTCCTATCTCCACACATCACTCGTCACTCATGTCTACACACATCACTCGTCACTCCTGTCATCACTCATCACTTCTATCTCCGCACATCGCTCATCCCTCCTGTCTCCACACATCACTCATCACTCTTGTCTCCACACATCACTCATCACTCCTATCTCCACATATCACTCGTCACTCCTATCTCCACACATCACTCGTCACTCCTATTGCCACACATCATCATCACTCCTATCTCCACACATCACTCATCACTCCTATCTCCACACATCACTCATCACTCCTGTCTCCACACATCACTCCTATCTCCACACATCGCTCATCACTCCTATCTCCACACATCGCTCATCACTCCTATCGCCACACATCACTCGTCACTCCTATCTCCGCACATCGCTCATCACTCCTTTCTCCACACATCACTCATCACTCTTGTCTCCACACATCGCTCATCACTCCTGTCTCCACACATGACTCATCACTCCTATCTCCACACATCGCTCATCACTCCTGTCTCCACACATCACTCCTATCTCCACACATCACTCGTCACTCCCGTCTCCACACATCACTCATCACTCCTATCTCCACACATCACTCATCACTCCTTTCTCCACACATCACTCGTCCCTCCCGTCTCCACACATCACTCGTCACTCCCGTCTCCACACATCGCTCATCACTCCTATCTCCACACATCACTCATCACTCCTATCTCCATACATCACTCGTCACTCCCGTCTCCACACATCACTCATGACATATCTCCACACATCACTCATCACTCCTATCTCCACACATCACTCCTGTCTCCGCACATCGCTCGTTTGTTTCTACAACTTGTGTGATGTGCTGAGATAGGAGTGACGAGCGATGTGCGTGCTCCTCGGTATGCACGTACCCTTAGAGATGCATGTGTGGACCTTTTTATGAACTAGCAAACAATGTGGCCCAATTCATATAATTGTAGGAATACACCATTCGACATTATGTCATTTGGAGATTGGTCATCATTTGGTGAAATCTAGCAAATTAATTTGTTGTACCCCATTTTACTATTTACTCAGTAGAGGTTGATTCACAAAAATTGTGCAAATATGTGCAATTTTTGCCAGGATATATTGCCTTGTGTTTTTACGCAGAAAAAGGCCTAAGCAGTCCCTTTTGTCATTAATTTTGAACGTGTCTTCAACAAGAGAGCTAAAGTCACTCCCACACTTGCTGCAAATATAAAAGTTCAATTATTTTTTAGAAAATATAGTACAAGCCTTAACATTTTATGTAATCTTAATTTTATTTTTGCTATATAAAGGATTTTAAAATTTATATATATTTTTTTTTTTTGCTTAGTTTTGTGACAATACAAAACGTTCTGAAATGTGGCCCCCTCATTATTTTCAATGTTCAATGTGACTCATGGTCAAAACGAATTTGACACGCCTGCTGAAAGATAACACTATGACGCTATCTTAAGGCCGCATTGCACGTGTCGACTTCCCCATGGGCTTCCTTGTGAGTAAGTTGCTGGATGTCGGTACCTATTACACGTACAGTAAGTAGCCCCATCGCTTCTTTGGTGCTGACTGACAGCTCACAGCTGACTTCTGACAGTCAACATTTAGGTATAAACCTTAATTTTGACTGACAGAAGTGACAGCTGCTAAACACATGTTTTTGAAGATCATATGGTTCGGCGTAGGGATACATAATTTTGTCTGGTAACTTTTCAAAGCTTTTATCTGTCAGCTGTGAGCTGTCAGTCAGCACCAAATAAGCCATGGAGGGACTACTGTAGCAACTTCCCCATCATTTTCTCCAAGAGTAGGTCTATTGGTGGGTGGAGTCTTAGTGTCTGTCTAGTTAGCAACAAAATGGCTGATAGTAAGAAAGAAAACACGGTGTAGTTTTATAAAGGTTACTTAAAAATTCCTTAGTGTAACAACGCAAATCAGTCATGTTTAAGAAAAATGAACAATAACAAACCTACAAGTTGCCCCTTATCAACAAGAATACAATGGCTGCAGACTGCAGTTATAGACACTAATAAAAGAAAGACGTGAGACTTGAGACTGGCGCATGCGCAATAGAATAAGTATAGGTTAACGTGGAGAAGACCAAGCTGCTATTAAACGCGTCAACTTCCCCATGGGCTTCTTGAAAATATCCAACCATTCAGAATATTCATGGGGAAGTCGATATGATCTTCCCTACGTGGTTTTGCTGCAGTACACGCACCAACTTCCCCACGGGTAAGTCCATGTAGAATTCGTTACGTGTAGTGCTGCCTTTTTAACAGTTCGCAAGAAAGTGTAAACTTGCTCGGTAACACGAGGCTACATTGGTTTTGGATCCACATTTTTTACAGTTTGTATAACAAAATACCTTTTTTGGTCACAATCACACCAGGCATGCGTATGAAGTGAGTCCAGGTACACACACTTTGATGTCTAAAAATAGTGTTTGCGTTTTAAAACACAAATTCAGTGGCGGCTCGTGTATAGGCACTGCGAAACTGAAGCACCCCCTATTTCCACTTGATAATATCGATAACATTTAATATAATGAATCCTTTTTTCTTTAATTATTTCTTTATTTTTGTAGTACAATATATTTTCTTTAAGCTTAATGTCAGTTAGTCAGTCAGCCATCCCCAGTTTATGAAAAAAATACAAAAATCTTTGTATGGAACTGTGCGCTTCACAGTGCTAGCGACGTGGTGTTTGACTGTTGTTTCTATGCGCACATAGGAGGAAGGTGGGGAGGAAGGCGGGACTGCTGAGTAGAGAGAGCACTGTTTCTCTCGCAGTGCCGGCTCTAGCGTGATGGTGGAAGGAAGTTTTTTCTTACTCAGCGTGTGTTGTGCTTAAAAACCGTGTACCATATTCTTTAATGTTATAAAGTGTAGAAGAGTGTAAAATAATATTACTATTCTGCTTCCAGCTATTCTATTTGATTCATTTTTTTCTGTTCTTTTATTTAACAGAAAGACTAAATGCGCTTGCAGTACTTTCAATGAAAAACATTTCCTCAATTATCATCCAGAAATCAAGGAGAAAATTATTGAACTTTTTGCGCAAATTAAAACAAGACCAATGGATCTCATTTTTAAATAAATAGATCAAGCTTGAACTGTAACAATTTAAGTTTAAGTAAATTAAAAATGTGTTTTTGTTAAGATTTTATCAAGTTCCCGAATAAATTTTCTTTTTATACATTTTTTTTCCTTTTACACAATTTTAAGACAAAGGCTAAAAAATTTCTAGAGCAGCACCCCCACTAATTTTAGCTACGAGCTGCCACTGCACAAATTGTATGTAATGCGTACAAAGCGCCGAATTGTGTAGTTCAGACAGCTCAGAATTAATCTGCTTTGGTCAGTTTCGGTTAGTTAACTTTGTATCTCATTTTTTTAAGTTAGTATCTTTCAAAGTAAACTTTAGTTGTCGTTATAAACAAACATAGTATTGGTTTAGTTAAGCTTTATTTTAATTTGTTTGATAAATACAAATACTAATTTTTCTGCTTGAGTTGTTACCCCCTTGCTTTCCCCTCTCCCCTTCACTAAACCATTGGGTCCATTTCTTTTGGAGGAGGGCGGGGGGGGGGGGCATTCACTATTACACCGAATGATGAATGCTCTGTGCCGCATGACCTTACTGTATATTTATAATTCTGTGCAAATACTATTAAAGAATAATACTGACCACATTCATTATCTGTGTGCTTATTATTTTATGTTTTCTTGAGGTATTTCCCGTGCCCTTTCTAACTGATTATTTCAACACATGAGAATTTATATGATTGAGAATGAAATATTCTACCAATTTTGGTGGGAAAGGCATTTTGACATACCTTCCGGGGTTATTTGGAACAAAACGGCTTTGCTTCCCCTCCGAAGGAAGTTGTGCTACGGATTTGTATTGTTCAAGAAACATTCGTTGACCCCGGCTGAGTTTGAACCCACGAACATCGGATACCAAGCTGAACCCTTTACCCCAAGACCACCGAGGTTGGTACCTACTGCTAATAAGCCAGTTAAAATAACAATTACAAATTTGAGCACACTTATTTTCATGAAAGAAACATAGGCAGTGTTTATGTTACTATAAAAGTCCGAAGACTGGTAAATATTAGAATTTGCCGATATATCCTACCTAGCATTTACCAATAGCTGTTAGTAAAGGTCCGAAATATCTTAGAATATGTGTACATTTTGAGTTTTTAACCATCTCTATAGAGTCAGGTGGGAGAGAGTATCCCCAGTTCTAGCTTTGACCAGCACTCGCATGACAAAGGATAGATTATGCTTGGTTAGGTTAGGTTAGGTTAGGTTAGTCTGGTTTATTGGTTAACTTTTGAGTGATGGTCAAAGCTAGAAATGGGGATCCTCTCTCCCACCTGACTCTAGACACGGTTAAAACTCAAACTGTTAACATTTTCTAAGATATTTCGGACAGTTACCAACTGATATTGGTAAATTCTAAGATTTATCGGTCTTTGAACTTCTACAATAACATTTACATCAACAAACTTGTGCTGTATTTTGAATAAATAAAATATTGATTCAGTAGATATATATGGTCTTGGCCTGTCTATGGCCGTCTCAGAATTTGAACTTTTATTTTCATTAAAATAATTTCTGTTCAAAAGTCACAATATTCATGACAAATATTCAAGAATCTGTTGAGACAACTATGTGTATAAACAAATAGTTCTACTGAAACGATATTTAATTTAGTTTAAAAAAAGTTATGAAAACTTAGATAATACTAACATTAACTAGCGTTCTTTTCCACCCCACCTTAAATATAAACCAAAGATGAAACATAGTTTCATTTTATTAAAATAAAATTTATTAATTTAAAAACAATCTTTAAATATTATGGTATGCCAAGTGCCAACATTTGTAAATATTAGTTTTCATTGATGATCATCTTATATAATACAATCAAATAATCAAGATATATTTGATATTTTAACAAAACAAATTACCCACATGGAGGCTATAATGATCTGTTTTCACAATTTTCTTTGTTTTAGTGTCAATTATCGATGGCTGCAGGTGAGTTGCAGCCGCACGAGTTGTTTACCTCTAAAGAGAGAGTTGAATTACGGCTCCACATTGTTAGAGCCACGTGCTAACTGCAGCCCGGGATGTTGACCTGAACCAACCTAACCTAACCTAGCCTTGCCAAAACCATTGAACGACAAGAACTGAGGACGTTTGGATATTACGAGGGATGCCAAAATGAGATGATGATAGTTTCTATCTGAAATTTAAGATAGAATGATAGAAAGCACACTGCTAATTAGGTGGACGTAATTCATATCTCTCTCTCCAGTGAGTGGGCCGCAACTCATACCTCTCTCTCAATTGAGTGGGCCGCAACTCATACCTCGCTCTCAAGTGAGTGGGCCGCAACTCATACCTCTCTCTCAATTGAGTGGGCCGCAACTCATACCTCGCTCTCAATTGAGTGGGCCGCAACTCATACCCCTCTCTCAATTGAGTGGGTCGCAACTCATACCTCTTTCTTTCAAGTGAGTGGGCCGCAACTCATACCTCGCTCTCAATTGAGTGGGCCGCAACTCATACCCCTCTCTCAATTGAATGGGTCGCAACTCATACCTCTTTCTTTCAAGTGAGTGGGCCGCAACTCATACCTCTCTCTCAATTGAGTGGGCCGCAACTCATACCCCTCTCTCAATTGAGTGGGTCGCAACTCATACCTCTTTCTTTCAAGTGAGTGGGCCGCAACTCATACCTCTCTCTCAAGTGAATGGGCCGCAATTTGTACATGTCCTCAAAAAATCCGGGCCGCAACTCGTACACGATTTCAAGATTAAGCCGCAACTCACCTACATAGATTACTATTGTACATTTATTTTAAAATAAAAGAGAAATAAGACATTTTCTTTTTATTTGTTGACGATGTTGTCTATCCTAATATTTATACCAGTAAAAAAAAAATTGACTTAATGAATAAAGGTATTATTACTTCAATGAGGCTATTCTTTGTTTTTAAATAATATATTTACTGATCGTGTTTTTCGAGCAAACCCTTTGGGGTTGTATTTATGGAGCGTTTATAAAAGGAAGTAGGTTAGGCTTACCTATAGAAACAAATACAATTCTATATATCAAAAGAACTACCACGTTTTATTAACCATCAGTAATATACTCATTCTAAATTCTTAAATGGGTTAGAGAATAAGTAGGTAAAATGTACCTGCATTTTCAATGAGACAGTGAGAAATAGTTTATAAAGCTCCATTCTCAGTACACCCAGACAGGATTCAAATCTCGAACTCCCCGTAAGTGGGAGATTAAACTTTTGAGCTTAACGTTTAATCCACGTTCACACCTATGCGGGTAAAAACCGAGATAAGTCCATCTTTGAGGAATCTTGCAAAGCTTGTAATTATAATTATATCATATGCATATATCACCACGTCTTACTACCTGTTCAAGATTATTATTATTAGGTGTTATGTCTTACGACAGGACCATTCCTTTCCGTCAACGCTCCCTGTCCTCTGCCTTCTCCTTCAGCTCCCAGCAGTTTCTTCTTTCTTTCAAGTAATATAGTATTTGAAGCCTCCTTCTTCCTAAGCTCCTCTTTCCCTTAACATTTCCTTCTATGATGTCGCACAGAAAACATGTGTCCGATCCAATTCGCTTTGTACCGAAAAATAACATACCGTACATAAAAAAAAGTTCATAAACTTATTTATAACAACTAAATTATCAGGAAGTCAATGTATTAGAGTTAATTCTTTACTATTTGCAGCCTATCAGTGTGGTATTTAAATAGAGTTTTATGTATGATAATATATTAAAAGAATATAAAAATATTGGGGTCCAATTTGTTTCATTTTGAGACGTGAAGAGTGTGTTCACGTACATACGCTACACCCTAATAGCGAATTGGGAAATTTCTGCTGCCCATTTCATGAACTGGAACGTATTGTATTAATATACTACAAGCTCAATAGAAATTTGTTTTAACATATTATACAAAACTAACCTAACTTAACCTAACCATCCATTTTAAAACAATAAAAACTTATAATCTGAAAATTGACACCTGGGCACGGGAATCGAACCCAGGACATTTGACTTAGTACGCCGATGCTCTTATCACTGAGCTATCCAGGATTCATCCCGTGCCCAGAGTCATTCCTCACTCATATTTTAAGGCAGAGTCTATGATGGACGTGTGGAAATCGTCGGCTACAAATGTTTGATTTAATTAGGATCAAGAGCTATCAGATAACGCAGCCCCCTTCGACTCGGTAGTTGGCTTATTGCAGCCATTTGTACAATTAATATTATATGATATCTATATGGAGTATATCCTCACTAAAAACGCATAAATAATAGCGTTGGCTATTTGATTAATTAATATGCAATCCCGTACAGTTATAATAATTGTACAAATGGCTGCAATAAGCCAACTACCGAGTCGAAGGTGGCTGTGTTATCTGATAGCTCTTGATCCTAATTAAATCAAACATTTGTAGCCGACGATTTCTGTACGTCCATCACAGACTCTGCCTTAAAATATGGGCCCTGGCACGGGAGGAATCCTGGATAGCTCAGTGGTAAGAGCATCGGCGTACTAAGACAAAGGTCCCGGGTTCGATTCCTGTGTCCAGATGTCAAGTTTTCAATTTTCAGAATATGATATCTAGATGGAGTAACCATCTCTAAGGTTTTCCCTATATGGTTTTACACCCTCCCTCTACGCAAATGCAGTTGCACTTCCTCTAAACTAAACCTTTATAAGCCTTAGAACCTTAGCGTGATTAGTACATAGACGTATAACCCAAACGGGCAGTAAAAACGCGGCGCTAAAAAAATAATTAAAAGTTAAATTATCTTAAAAAGTCACACAATTCATAAAACTGCACTATATTTTTTTACTCAGTTCGGGAATGGTCAGGAGGAAAGGTCAGTTCACGGAATGGGTAGAAATCTGCCCATTTCATGAAATGGGCAAATTCACGATCAGGAATATATACAGACACACAAAAACAATGGACTACACAGGACATTTCTTTTACGTTTATTTGACTTCAACGTGAAGTTCAATAGAATCGGAATTTTAAAAATATGTAGATCTCGGTATGCTCTTACATGGAATAAATTAATTATATGTGGGCTGCAAGAAAAATTTCGAGCAGTTGGGCTCATTTTTTGACACACATCATCAAGAATACCCTGAGAGAGAATAGAGCTGTGAAATATACTGCAGGTATATAATTGTGTTTCATGTTTGTATCGTGTCATTTCTTTTAAACAAACATTTAAAATAGTGTAACATGTACTGTTTGCTAAGATATCAAATATAACTCCAAAACGCGCGTGCGCGCGCACACACTCACACACTCTCTCTCTCTCTCTTTGACACACTGACACACTGATTTTAATATGAATAATTGTCTAAAATGCCCTTTTTGCTACCAAATTCTGTTATATAGTATATTTCTGGTAGGAAAAGGGAACTTTTCAATTGCCCTTTCAACCAAAATTAGTGTAGAAATATCTCTAACGTAAATACAAAGATATTTTATTAGCATTAGCACCACATCTTACTACCCATTCGAGTTATACGCACTTACACTAATGTGAAAATGGTAGGGTAATTGTGAGCTGAAATGGAGGACCTACGTTTAGCGTGGGATCCGAACCACGGTGGAGGCCTGGCAGAGGTGAAGAAAGGTTTGGCAATCAGATAAGTCTGTGCCGGGACCAAGGATTTGAACCCCGGACCCTCAGCACAAAAATCCGACACCTTACCCCTAGACCACCAGGTCACCCTGATATTTTATTATTTCTCAAATACTTATACTACTATTAATTCCAAATTATTTGTCTCGTGACATCACGATTATAAATTCACTTTTTTACTTTAGGACCACGTCTTAACACCTATTTATTCTAATGAGTTAGGGTGAGAAATGTTTAATTTTAGAGGAAGTGTACTAGCATTTGCATGGAGGAAGACTGAAAAACTATTTTTGAAAAAACTCACCTTCAGTACACCCAACCGGGGCTCGAACCCTGATTTCCCTTTCATTGGCAGTATAGTTTTATTGCGGAGTGATGCCTTAGATCATGCAGCCACCGAAGCAGGTAAGAATGTATTCATGAATATTTTTGATTTACCATTAAATGATCTCATATTTATTCACAAGAAAGTTTATTTGAGAAAGTTTACTGTCTAAAGCTGCGTCAAGACCAGCGAGCCGAACCTTAACATCCTGTGAGCCATATTTTGCTTCATAAGGTTATGCACTTCGGTGGATGACACATGCAATGAACAGGGAAAAATTAAAATTGACTGCTGAGGCAAAAATTTATCCACACCTTGCAACAATGGAAAAAATACAGGACGTACGATGGTGGCAAACTCATATGTACTTAAGGCGGGCTGATTATAGGGGGAAATAGTTTGCTCCACTAACTTACATTTCAAGAAATTAGTGGTCAATACAAAAACTTAAACGTGTGCGTCACCAAGTGACTTAGCATCTAATTTGAGTGGGCCAAAAAGTGCAAAAAAAAAAAAAAGTTCACTGTTAAGAGAATCCATAAGTGTGCAGGAAAGACCCGCAATAATAATACTGTAAATTTCTTAACCGATGACTTATACAAGTCTGTAATAATACCTATTTAAGGTGTCTAAGCTGAGTGTATAATATATTTATTTTATTATTATTTTTTTAGCACCGCGTCTTACTACCCGTTCGGGGTTTTACGCTTTTAAGTACTAATTACGCTAATGGATTAGGAATTGGGAAGGTTGAATTAAAGGAAGTGAAACCCGAATTTGCGTGCAGGGAAAAATGGAAAAACCATTTAGGAAAAAACCACCCCCAGTCCCTTCACCTGACCGAGATTCGAACCTCGATCTCCCCGTCCTCAGCAGGTCGGGCTCAACACGACTAGCGCGTTTGCCAACTACGCCACCGACGCGGGATATATATATATATATATATATATATATAATTATAAAATTAATAGGTATATAATAAACTAACCAATGCGAGTAGAAATCAGAAAGGAAGTAATTTAGAGTTAATCTACCACATTTGCGTGGAAGGAGAGTGGGCAACAATATAGGAAAAAACACCTTAATAATACCCAACCGGGATTCAAACCCCGAGCTCCCCGCCTCGAGCACGCCAGTCTAACACGAGATTGACGCGTTAGACCACTAGGCACAGGAAGTGCATTGGGACATATTTATCTACGAAATCTACCTAGGGGGACAGTCTATTCTTCGCCCACCTCTTTCCCCCCCAGAGGCAGTTTCAAACTTATTTTAAGAGGATATTAGACCTGTACCGCCATTGCTCCCAAATGTGGCAAAGAAGACCGTGCAGACTCTTAGGGAAATCATGTTTACGAAACAATAAAAAATGCTATAATATATTATTTTTGTATTTTGAAGAGCGTAAGAATATGGCGACGTACCTATATTTTAATCTATTTCATTATATGTTTGAAAAGCTCATAAATCCTTAATAGATTCGTTTAAAATAAATCGTGATTCAGAGTAAATAATAAAAATCTAAAAGATATATATATATATATATACAAAATTATCTAACTAAGACGTTTCCATAAAAAAAATCCATAGTCACAACAGTAAAAACGGAATAAATATTATTTAAAACGATTATTTTTTTAACGGTTGTTCTGATATCTGGAGGAAAGAGACTCTGAAACTACCCGAACGGGTGACGAGGAAATGGTTTGGTGAGGGGGGCAGGGGAGGTTGGTTGAAGGAAGTAAACACAAAAGGATATGTGGATATGTCCGCCTGACCCAAGCCTGGTGCTTTGGGCTAAAGGCAGATAAGATAAGTCAGAAATAATCATTAGCACATTTATGCTACATATAAATCACATCTACAATTTATGCGCCCAACTTAAGAAAAGACGAGGAATAGAATTAAAATAATATTGGAAACAAAGGTAGTCTAACAAATTTATTAATTTAGAACATGTAATTCCAATTTAATTATCTATTTTTCAAGTAAAAATGTAAAGCTCAATTTTATATATTAATCTATAAAATGATAATTTACAGCTAAGAAAATATCAAATACCTTCCTAATAAATTGGGATTTTTTAAACGATGCCCGATGAAATATTCCAATAAACTAAATTTAGGATTTGGGATATATTAAAGGTGATATCGAAACAAATATGCCAGCGTTTGCCTGTAGTGTGTATGGGAACACCTCAGTGAAAAACAATAAATGTTGAAAAACATTCATAAAGAACCCATTCTTTGACAGGTTTAAAAACTATTTTTTAAATCTTGCAACTTTGTTTTTGATAAATCCTATCAATGACAATTTAAAAAAATCCTATATAAATAAATATATAAATACTGTATCTTTCTTTATTTGTTCTAAAATATCTTTCTTCCAAGACTATATAGGCTGTCGTGAATCCTAACTGTATATTACAAACTTGTGAAAAAAACCTAAACTGTAATGACGTACACGCTAAGTTCATTTAACGTGTTTCCCGTTGACATAGTCATCGGGGTTCAAATCCCGGGCCCGGGGGTAGCTATGGTTTTTTTAAAATGTTTTCCATACACTTCTTCCTTGAAAATTTGGGTACATTTTAACTAAGTTTTAATTTACCCATTCCAACTCTATAGCTTTATTAAAATGCATGTTTCCCGGATAGGTATTAAGACCCCGAGAAAGAATAGATAATTTTATTAATTACAAAATTAATTGGACCTTAGGGAATAAATTGTAGTGCCTACAAAAATCACTAAGAGACTTTTTTATTTTTATACACCCACTTTGGTGGCCGCGTTATCTAAAGCTCTACTCTCGCAATAGACTATAGACTGTCGATGACGGGGAGTTTAAGTTTCGAATCTAGGTCGGGTGTATTGAGGGGTTTTCCAAAATGGTTTACTACTCTCCCTCCACGTAAATGAGGGCATACTTAATATTGATATAACCTTCCTAATCCCAAAACCCTTAGCTTAATTAGTACATAAGCATAACACCCAACGGGTAGTAAGACGCGGTGTTAAAGAAAATACTTTTTACCGTATTTTTCAATTTTAATTTTCATACCATTAAAGAGCATTTTGGAGACAATTGCAAATGATTTTAATTGTAATAGAAAAAAACCAAAGTTGCTGGAGGCAGATAACGGTGATCTAACTGAGGTCCACACATCACATCTATTGAGACTGTAATTTGTGAATGATGTTAGTTATGCCGTTCCATCAGAAACATTACTTTGATATGGATAAATGATAGCGCTTTTACAGAACCACAAAGGTAACGGATCCAAAAGACACATTTTAATATACGAGTAGTTCATTTAGACTGGTTTTTATGTTTATCAGACTATTCATATTATAGGCCTGCTTATAAACTAACACTGGTAATAAATTAAAATGTTATCAATGTTGACCAACGAAAAATTGGTGTATTTTATATAAAACCCCTTCTTACCAGAATTCTACCATTGCAAATCATAAAACCAAGCTAAGAATGAGCAAGCTTTAAATAAGCTCAATGACTATTTTTTTAAAAAACGTTTGTAATCAGATCAATATTTTTACAAAAGGAAAATAATTTATTTGTATATTGAATAGATTGCAATAAAACCTTGTAATAAAAAAATAATTCTTCCTTTGTACAAAAGTGATGTACAGTAAAGGCTCTTTGTTTTAACGACGGGGCTAGTATTATTCCGGGGCAAGGTGGCCAAATATAATAAATATATACGTACATAATAATGTAGTGCTTAAAAATAGCACCATCACGATCATCAACATATCTTAAACAGTGGTGGATTCCGGAGGGGGCGATAGGTTGATCTCCCCCCCAACCCCCGGAAAGAAAAAAAAATCGAAAATATTGAAAATAATATCTTACTTTAATTTTGTAAAGAATGACGCTACCATTTCCCTTGCCCCAACTCCTTCATAACCAACATCAAAATAAGAGTTTTGGGAAATATCTTGAATAGGAATTTGTCACAATTTAAATCACAAATCTTCTCTGAAAGTTTCCTGGATTCGGCTGATGTGCCCAGCATACTTCTAGGCTGGAATGAATTTCATGTGAGGGAAACATTTCCTTACAGCGCAGAAATTAGTACATTTTTAACTTCAAAATTATAATAATCTTAGTTTTACCTGGAATACTGATAACATTGTTTGCTAAATCTGAGATGTAATTATTTTTCTCTTGATTTCCTCTGAAAGTTTTCAAAACCTTGCCTCTGCTGCAGTAAACACGGTCACCATATTTGGCCTCGGTTTCCATTGAGGAAGCCTTTGAATTGTCGGTGATTGAGTCCTCTGATTTAATGAAGTTCTCTGTTTGCACTAATGTCAGTATCAGATTTCTTTAGCCCAGATCTTTTTACAACCAAATTTTACTGGTGTAAGCCTATAATGCAGTGATATGCAATAAGTGTGTTGGCGTGGCAAAGTTATCACATATGCTTTGTGGGAGAGACACTATTGCATTATTTGCTCCAATCATTGTAGACAAATTTAGACAAATATCTTTTTGATGCCTTGCAGCAGGTCAGAACCCTTGGTCTGTCCATCCATGGAGTACAGAAACAAGAGTTCTTAATAAATTTAGAATTCTTACGTCACACCTGGAGCAAATATGCTCATTTGAACGGTTGATGTTATGTCATAGAACTCATATATGGCTAGTGAAAAAATAGATGCCAATTTTTTGAAATTTTCAAAAATTTCGATGCAATAATATGTGCAATATCTGTGACACTGCGTTACATAGATATTCAATCAAGACATATTCCCTCAAACTTCTTCACGCAATTAACACAAGGTTTTTAAGATACGGCTACCAAACAAATTATTCACAAAGCCCCCATAAATAAACGGACTCGATGTCATAGCTGCTGTTGAAGTATCGGTAGAACTTACTAGTATAAACTTTAAATGCTTTCGTCCTTAATAAAACTTTTAATCATATTTCACTGACAACCTAGTCTAAGTAATATGAGAATATGCTAGGAATTTATTTTGCAAATTTCATTTAGTTGGTTGGTCGCAATAAATGGCATGGCGGGCCAGGGTTTTTACCACTGTCTTACCTTATCGGTGGAGAAAAGGGTTCATTTTTGCCTTAAGATGTCCTACTCTTCTAGAATCATGCTGCTGTAGTTTCTTACAATACTAAAACTCCTCTATATAAAATACACAAAGTAATGTACCAAGCTAGTCCCCGGGAAGTTTACTAAGAAGATGAGATGTGAAGACTTCGTTCAAATTGAAAGAACAAGAAGTCTGCCTGCAAAAGTGAAGAAAAAGAACCCATTTTAGACCTAGGTTGACTAATAATGACAAAGACTATGGGCCTTGTGCTCAGAAGCCTGATATGGTTACGGAAAAATTTGATAGAGAGAAATTTAGATTTATTTCTACTTTACCAAGCACATCAGAGCAACGCGAGGAGCTTGAATGAGGGACACTTCTCCAAAGAAATAGTGGTCGATGAAAGAAGTACGGCGAAAGCTGCTCACTGCCTCTAACTTTGGACCCGTTTTGTCGAAGACTTCCTCAACATCTTGTGAAAAGCTGTTCAAGGTATGCTCTATGATGATTTTGACACAGATGCAATGCTGTAACGGTAGAGATGATGAGAAGAATGGTATATTGGCTCTTGAAAATAAAATTAATATTAAAGTTGAGCCTTGTGGGCTCTTTGTTGATCCGGAATTATCTTACTTGGGACAACTCCCGATGGTCTAACAGGATCTGACACCATTATTGAAGTGAAGTGTCCACCCTCAGCAAGGAACATGACACCAGAAGAAGCTGTTTTAAAAAGAAAGTTTACTTTTTGGAACATAAGCAAGGACAAAAGAGAAATTACGTGCATTAACAAAAAAACACACTACTAACAAGTGAAAGCAATTCACGGACCAGGAGAAGTTACTGCCTCTTTGTTTATGGAAAAATGTGGGTATAAGGGGAAGAAGATTTTCAGAGACGATGCATTTTTGGGCTAGCCACATGGGGGAAAAAACTGAGGCGTTCTATCTAAAAATTTTTCCTGCCAAGCTTTTAATCCAAACGCAGACGATCCATGCCGATTAGAAATCCACCTTACATAACAAAGGCTATTGAAGACAAACAAAAGGCTACAAATTAAGGCAATGGCCCTTGAGAATTCCAATTCATAACCCAAAGTGAGGTGAAAGCTTTAGTTATTAGGCTTCCAAACGCAAATATTGAGCTAAAACCCCCCTTTCCCAATTTTGACTTGTTTTTTAATTGTTTGTGATTATGTGCTAAAAACAAAAAATATAATCTCTAAAATTATAATAGTTATAAAATTAAAATTGTCGGACTGTGTTTGTTGAAAAGTTACCTAAGCCAAATGTCTTGTATTCAATGTGATTGTGATCGTTTTATAGCGTTCTATATAAGGGTGTGTCAAATAAATTGCTATTTGGATTCACATAAAAATTATATAAAACAATTTTTTTAACTTAATAAATAAAATAACAACAACATTTCTAAAGTGGTCAAATGCGGGTAAATGATTGTCTTGGAGCGTATATTGACATTTCGGAAAAACTTTTAAATCCAACTATGTTTTTAAATTTCATATAATAACTAAGTAAAAGAGAAATATGTTAAATTTATATTAATGCAATGTGTTCAATTCATTATTTTTAAAATTACTGGTGAATGTATAGAATCACCAAAAGTAAAATAATTTACCAGAAAATTTTTTTAATATACCTATTCACTTTGGTGAAAGTATGAAACATCAACGGTATTTTCTACATCACCATTGATTTTTTAAAAAAATAATTATGCTGAATTTATTATAAAACATAATCAAAACTAATCAAACCTTTACTTAGCTTATTAACATTACCAGTGACTGATGGTAATTTTAAAAATCACCGGGACTTTATAAAATTTTCAGCGATTAATAGTGTTTTGTAGATTCACCCAAGTAAAAAATACGAAAAGTAGCAACAGATGAATAAAGGCATCTGTTGGCTGAGCGTTTAGTCACTCAGTACACAAGCGCTCGTTAATTATATTCTCAAAGATAATGGAAGATAACTTAGTTGTTAAAATTAGGTAATATGTTAGAATTTGGAAGAATAAAAAAACCTTAAAAATACACACCTATACAATCAACATTGTTACTCTACTTTTAAAAATAAAACGGTACGGATGACGGTGCACCGCACAGTCTTTTCCCCATCTCTCATATTAAAATGGACTGATTTACTAAAAACTTTAATAGTTGTGAAACGAAATAATAGATTCCCCATTTTTTTTTAACAGAAAAACTCCACCAAAAGGTCATAAAGGAAATAATATACACTGTAGCTATTTAATTCCTTTACTCCATGGCAATAGATTATTCAGAACACTTGCAGAAATGTAATAAAAGGGGAACTCTTTGTCCACCAAAGAGCAAAAATAAATTTCATATTTAAAAGATCTCCAAATTTATGTTTTTATTTTTGCTTATATCTCAGAAACTATTGGTTTTTTTTTGAAATATTTTTCGAATAAAATATTTGTTTTTTTTTAACAGTACAAAAAATACAGTTATAAGTATTTTCGTATCTCAAATAGTAGCGGAGAAATGATCAAAATTGGAAATTAACGCTTATGTAAAGTAACCTTAAAGTCACTTTCATAGGAAATGGAAAATTGCCATTTTGTTTGTAATATTAAAAAAAATACGTAAATCAAAAACATTAAAAAAACATTTGGCTCTTACCTAATATTAAATAAAAAATAAACATATGTTTGGGAATAATTTTCAAAAAAAATTAGGAGTTTTTAACTTTTATTTATTTATATTTTATCTCTAGAAAAAAATTATTTCAATAAATTTATTTTTTGGTTTAGGAACTTATCTTTAAAAATATGCAAACTAAAAAAACATCCTAGGCCAACCTAAATACACTTTAATTGAAATTGTACCAATAGAAAAAACTCGGTATTCCGAGATTCCGGATAATCTGATCAGGGGCCTTTATTGGCATTCCTTTTTCCCCTTTCTTGAGTTAGCCACAAAAAAAGTGCCCCCTTAAACTGGCAAACAATTACTATTTCAATGTTCGAAAAGACTATTCCGAGATTAAATTAATTTGAGGAACCAAAAAAATTACATTTTAGAATTAATTTCAATTCTGTCACTGAGTTTTCCAAAATACAAACTTCTTAGATAGTTTGTCCAATTTTACAACTACCGAGACATTTTAAAACTTCCAGTTTTTTTTCCATAGACGTGTCCACAGAAGGGCACAGGTAGGCCCCCCTTAGGTTCTTTCAAATATTGTGTTCAATGAGGCAGGCCCCGCACGCACGCACGGGACCCACAACAACTGTAAGAAATCATTGCTTTCGTGTGAGAAGGATGAATAATTCCCTTATTACAATTTTAAAAAAAGCTCTAAATAACTTCCAGAGTCTTATGATTTGGGTCACTCTTAATAAAATATAAAGAAATGGAAAAAAAATCCAGAATGGACTACTCTGAAAAGCTTCCATAAAGAAAACTATATTTAAATATATTTTATAAAAAACTTTGGGTCAGGGGCGGTGAACTTTACGGTAAGGGGGCACTGCCCATGGGGCGAATTAGCCCCCCATGGAAAGAAGTTTCTCTCTCCTAGATACATTTCAAACACTTCGACAGTATTAAATATTAAACTTTAAAAAATTGCCGTAAATAGAACTCCAAATTATTTCTATTGTGCATTAAATTTTCAAAAATTAACTGGAGAAGACCACACCCTATAACTTCTAGAATAAAACTAACTGTAAGAAAATATCAGTTTAGAAGCGCTTTAATAGCTTCTAGGGTCATATAAATAAATAAATAAATCAGGCAAGGGCCCCTCAAGATAAGTTTAAAAAAGGTTGTAATTTTGAAGAAAAATTTTTTGCTATAAATATACTAATTGGATTTTGAAAGCCTTTAATTTTTAAAAATTGGCCAGTGGAAGATCACTTCAAACATCTGCTAGAGGCATTTACTTAATTTTCGGTAATAAAAATAAAATTATTGTTAGATATAGGACCTTGAAAAAGCTACATATAGTTTGTCCATTTGTAAATACAGCATTTGACAAGTAAAAATCCAGCTCTTGGAAGCGTCCCCATCCCCTAGACAAATTGATAGTCATTGCAAAAAAACAAAATTTATTTTAATCACATTAAAAAAAACATGTGTTTTAAACGTAAACTGAGTATGCTATGACAGAAGTCGCAAAAAAAAAAAACCTATCCACTGAGACCTTATTCACCGCTGTAGGCTGTGTGAAGTTGAGGAAAAGAATGTTGACAAAACAGAAATAATATATATACGAAACATTAAATATTATCAAATAAATAATTTTATTGATTTATAAAAAAACATGAATAGATTACATCAAACATTCTAAACAATCTTACCAAAAAAACCAAACAACCGCTTTGGTATCCGCATGGTCTAAACTTTAAGGCATTGCTCTTGAAATAAACCGACTGCCGCAGACGCAGAACTTGGGTTCGTATTTTGTGTTTGTACTGAGGGGGGGTATTTCATAAACACTTTTTCACTCCCCCTTCACGCAAATGTGAGTCCCACTTCCTCTAAATTGAACCATTCCTATCCCTAACTAGTTAGCACATTTAATACACATGCAAGGACCCTAAAGAGTGTAAGGTGTTATGATAAAAAAATAAAACAAAAAAAACCCAAACGGGAAGTTTGATTACACTAAAATAAAGAACACAACACAACACTAAGGGTTCGGCCAGACTGAAAAGGGCGTGCGAGCGAGCGCGCAAAGCGACTGGGTGGCCAAACTGGCGAGCGCGCGATTTGAGCGCGTAATTAGCGGACCCCAGTTAGATTATTATTAGCACCGCGTCTTACTACCCGTTGGGGTTATACCACTTAGCTATGTGAAATGGTAGGGTTATTGTGAGGAAATGAAGGACCTACAGTTTAACGGGGGAATCCGAACCACAGTGGCGGCCTGGCATTCCCCAAAATTCACAAATTCTTGTCAAGGGTGAAGGAAGGGTTTGGAAATAAGAAAAATCCTGGCCGGGCCCCGAGGATTAAAACCCGGCGCCAGCACAGAAGTCTGACACTTCCCCCTAGACCACAAGGTCCCCCCCCCCCCCACCCCCCCTAGTTAGAGAAGATGTCTCTGTAAAAACCACTTTACATCTCTGCTCACGAAAATTCTTACAGAAAATATTGTGATTTATAAAAAAGAAAAAAGTAGAAGTGCATCCAATTAATAAATTGAGAAATGCGTAGGGTTTACTTTTCTGAAGTGTTTTAAAATCAGATTCGCACCAGTGGCGGAATGGTGCGTTTGCACTCGATACTTTTGACTAGGAGGCAAAGGTTCGAATCTTGGCTCAGTGAACTGAAGGTGATTTTTTAAAAATTATTTTTTGTTGTGGTTTTTTCTTTCTCTCTCCAAACTAATTTGGGGATTTTTATTTGTAAAGGCCCCACTTTGAATTTAATATTGAAGTATTTTAACATATCGGGTTTTACATATATACAAAACATTTATTTATGGTCTTACCCATTAAAAATTTTGGCCATTATTATATTATTATTATTATTATTTTTAAATTTTTATTATTATTATTATTAGCACCGCTCTTACTTCCCGTTCGGGTTATATGCATTACCTAATGTGAATGGTAGGGTGATTGTGAGATGAAATGAAGGGACCTACAGTTTTTAAAAATGGAATCCGAAAACCACGGGGAGGCCTGGCTTTCCCCACATTCACAAGAAAGTTTTTGCCAGAGGGAAGGAAGGGGTTTTTGGGAATTTAATAAATCTGTGCCGGGCCGAGGATTGAACCCCGGCCCCAGCCAGAAGCTGACACCTTTCCCTAGATCGCCAGGTCACCGGGCCATTAATAGCAAGTGTGTTTAAACCTATCACTGAAAAGAAAAAAGGGCAAATATCATGCAAAATGAGAAGTTTTCCCCCGCACTCAATGAACCAAACATACAATAATATTGCCCAGCGCCTGTAAACTAGTGTAAAACCCGGGCGAGCGCGCGGCTTGAAAAATGAACCAGTTTTATTTTCAAGCCCGCGCCGCTCGCTCCGGGGGCCCCCCCCCATTACAACCATGGTTCTATTTTATATTTTGTCCTCGCCCCCCCGTCCCGGGGCCTCCCCAAATAGCTAAAGAGATATTGGGGTTTTTTTAAAAAAAACTCATCAGTTTTTTTTCCGATGTTATCAGTGGAATTTTTAAGGGGAAGCTCAGCAAAGCTGGGCCTATCGTAATTTTTTTTTTTTTGCATACCCACATTTCACAAATTTTAAAATTTCATTTCATAATGGAGTAAGGGTGAGAAGGGTTTAAAGTAAAGGTGCACAGCAATTGAATGAAAATATGGAAATTTTTATTTTTTAATTACGACCACAGTATTTTTTATTTGAAGATTTTTTATCGTACATTTTATGAACCCCTGATTTTCCTACAAACTAAAACTAAGTCTAGACAAAAACATCACCGTTCGCCACCGATAATAACTAACCAATGATATACTTTCAATCAGCCGGATTAAAACCCCGTGATCCCTAGATCAGTGGCACACGCGTTACCTACCGGCTGTTCTAAAGTGTCAATTTCCCCTTTAAAATAAATTTGAGAAATTCAAATCTTAATTGATTACCAATGAATACAAGATGTAATGAAGACTTGAAGACTGTTCCAAATTTAAAAAAAAGATTTAAACCTTTGTAAAAATTACTATGTCATTGGAAAATATTTTTTTTGTGGCTTGTGTCACATATAAAAATATTTCAAAATATTTAACATTGTCTAGCCTTTTAACCTAGGAAACTAAAGTTGTTTTTGAATTATATGAATGTTAAAAATTTAATTCACTTTGTACATGTACTATACATTAGTTTTGACGAGATGTGGGGCATTGCCCTAGTCTAGAGTACAGTTTTCAACGTTACCTACCAATTCAATTTTCCCAAAATCACTCGAATCATGCGGATTAAGTCGTGACATATGCTCTACCACTTCAAAATGCCAAAAACGTTGTCAAGGGAAAGGGGCCTTCTAACCAATATAAAATTTATTATAGAAATAAATTTGAACGATTTTTTTAATCAACATAATTAACCCTTGTTAACTCAAAATATATTTTTTTAAATCATTAGTCGACTGTTTCAGTTTTGCTTAAAGTGTTTTTAAGGGGTTTTTTACAATTTTAAAATTTTTTTTTTTTTTTTTTACTTCGTGTAAAACATGTCAATTTTCAGATTTTTACAACGTTTTTACTATTACTACAAGGGCCATAAAATTTTATTGGTTTTCCCGCACGATTGAAACAAACTTGTGACGTTAAATAGATGGTGCATCGTTACACGGGGGCATAGGGGCCTAATGTAGATTCAACACTTTCATCAAAATAAAGTCTCAATCATTTTTTTCTCTAGGTTATATTACTTTTACTAGGTAAAAAAGGACCACGCTTGGGCCGAGACCTCTGGGTTAAAACCCAAAGACGACCAGTCCAGCGCCGTAAACCCGAAAGATCAAACGAAGGTACAATGCCGTTTTACTATTCTTTTCTTTCTTTACACTTCTGTCCCCCCAAGATAATTACACATCCTTCTGTGTGCTCGTGAGTGTTGTCTCTTGAAAAAGAATGAAGAGTAAAAGAAGACTAGGCGATGTCAGTTCCCCGAGTATTTTCCTCTTATACTGGATGACTTGTCGCTGACTATTCGTCTAAGCTCCACCTCCCTCGCACGCGCAGGGGGCTGCGAAACTTCAGAACTAGCATTGAGCTTTCGGATAATATCCTCTTAATGTACAACAAAGAAATTACAGTCTTTTGTACAGTTTACAACACGCATAGTCATGAAACTGTAAATATAATATTTTTAATATACTACCTAATTTTTTTAAGATTAAAATTTAAATTTTTATTTATTTCCCTCGGCATATTATAAAACGAAATAGCAGTTAATATTTATATATCAATTAAAAAAAAATCCAACCAAACTTCCAAGGTTTGGTAAAATTTGCAACACGCAAAATTTTTCAGCTAATATTTCAAGGCATGTGACGGAAGGTTGACTAGAAATAAAACATCATTTAAAGTTGCAAGTGGTTCGCATGAGGTCGTCTCGCAGCGCCGTCCAGTGAGTTTTGAGCCCAGCCTCGTAAAATCCCTTGATGTTCGTCGAAATCCCGACATTCACTGGGTTGTTGCGAGCATTCTGACTAACCTATTTATCCAACGTTAACGAGGCTTTGGGTCGCTAGTCTGGACACTGCTTAAAAATTCAACACAAAATACTTATTTTATGATCATATGTGTTTATATTTTTGCTAGTATAAATTATATCGCTTTATTTTTATCTATGTATGTATAAATCCCTGGGGTTCCAGAACAGGGGCTTGGCCCCTCTTGGGGGGCTGGGACTATTTAAGATCCCACCCCCCAATACTTCCCAAGTAAATTCAAAATGTATGTATAAAACATACATCTATTACCATCAGTTTGATAATTTTAAGTAATAAAAAACATACATTTATTATTAATCTAATAGAAAACTGAAATGCCCTAATAGGAGAAAAAACTCTTTCACAAAAAATATAAACTAACATTAGGCCTAAATTTTGATAACCTTAAATATAAATAATACCAGAATACCACAGATAAGAACAAATTGAAAAAAATTCACAGTTGAATTGTAAGGTTTAATTTTACACAAGGTGGATTTTCAACCACAGAATATTGCAAATTAGTTGAGCTGCTGAAATTTATCTTAGAAATAATCTAGATGATGTTTTTAGTGAAATTACGAAAACTGATAAAAATCCTCTTGACAATTGCCATGACTACATCAGAGGCAGAGCGCTGCTTTTCAACATTGAAAAGAATAAAAAACTTTTTTAAGAAGCACTATGAATTCGGAAAGACTAAATGCGCTTGAAGTAATTTCAATGGAGAAAAATTTCCTCGATTGTCATCCAGAGATCAAGGAAAAATTATTGAACTTTTTGCGCAAATTAAAACAAGAAGAATGGATTTTATTTTTTTAAAAGAAAAGATCAAGCTTGAACTGAAACAAATTAAGTTAAAGTAAATAAAAAAGTCTTTTTTTGTTAAGATTTTATCAAGTTCTGAATAAATTTTCTTTTTATGCATGTTTTTTTTCCTTTTACACAATTTTTAAAACAAAGGCTAAACATTTTCTGGACTACGAGCCGCCGTGTTATTAATGTTAAGTTTTTTTTAAATTTCATTTATATTTTACATTCAAAATAACGCAAACTTAAGTTTTCTCACACTATTTCATTACTTTTGATAATTTCTTTCTACCCAATCCGAGACAAAATTTTAAACATAATATAAAGTACTTGTTCTTAGTTTTGGAATGTTAGCTATTTCGTGTAATATAGTGCATAAATTAGTACCTTTTATACAGGTATCATATTTTCCGGAAAAAGAGAAAAAACATGTAATTTTTGTATACATAATAAATTATTTTATGATTATTTTATAGTTATCGAAATTTTAATGATAAGATATTTTTATCCACTGCGTGGGATTCGTAAAAATCTTTTTCATCTGATCAATCACATGGTTTTTTAAATTATTCGGTCGCCATTTTGAAGTATATTCATTTAACCCTTTTTTTGGGAAAAATGTTTTTAAGTGGGGAAAAAAATGATAAATAATTTTTTGGCCCCACCTCAAAAAAATATAAAATTTTGCCTAAAATTTCTGGGTTTTCATCACATTT